>JAECUM010004395.1:35000-78607 GCA_016617855.1 Megalonaias nervosa | reverse complement strand
AGTTAGATACTAGTTTTGCACTGTTCGTTGTCAGTTTATTGCATTTATCTTAATCAATCCCTGACACACATGATCCCTTGCTGAATCCAGTGCACTTGAAAGGACTGTTATTTGCCATATGATTTGTATTTTTTATCTATATATATATATATATATATATATATATATATATATATATATATATATATATATTATGTGTGTTCTCTTATTTGAATTATGTCCTCTATTTCTTATGTATTAATATTTGCATTTAACATTGGATTTAAGCAGTGATTTATTTTCAGGTATTTTATTTATTTTGGCTATATGACTCTAAAAGAGATTAATAGAAACCTACATTTTAACTGAGAAACCAGGCGACAATGTAATTTACATTATCGTAATTGCAAGTTAGTAAAAATGCTTAATCAACTATTCTTAATCAATTTTTTAAAAATATTTTTAAAATTTTTTTTTAAAAAATTGTTTTATTTTTTTTTAATATACTTTCTACAAGTTCACAATAATGGCACTTTCAGAGATTTCTAAACGTGTTTAAAACAACCCCTGCACCGTATACATAAGGGCAAATGCACATGTGTCTTCAGATCACACTGTTTGTCCTCTTTTCTTTGTTGCTGATAAAACATTATCTTAACTATTCAAGCATAACACACTAAAATGCACAAAATTACAGACATGGCACCTTTAATGTCGGTATATGAACTAAATCCTTCTTTCCAACTGAATCAGCACAGATGCGAGTGATCTATTTTTAGAAGGAGGGTTTTTCGTAATGTAATCACTCACTTTATATACCTTCATTACAACAGTCCATTGATAGGATTGCAAATTTATGGTTTATTTGTCTACGTCCTTGTAGTAATTTTAGGCACTGATTAAATAGTATCTGCTTTTCAGCTTTTCTCCGTATTTTCCCAAATACGATTCAAGTCAGAAAACAACTTTGACCTTTTAACACTTCTCGCGAATTCCACAACATTAGCATTGTCCCATGTGTTTCTGACCTATATAATTGCATTTTAAGTTAAATCTTAAATAACATAAACAGACAATCTAATAAACTGGTACTTCCCAGACACAGCGATGTCCGCCATTATTTCTGCGTTACTAGTACACTTACAGTTTCAAACTAATTTTATGACGAAATAGAGTACAAGAGGGAGTTAAATTATCCAGATCACCGATTCTGTTCTTTAAACACAAATTGCTATTTACATGCTATTGTTAAAGTTTCAGAACATAAGTTCGTATGTTTTTATCATCAAAGGATAACATAGGTAAATCGGGCAGTGATAGGGGCCTAGCTGCTAACTTACTCGGGAAAGGGTCAATCAGCTATCAAAACACATGCCTGTGAATGTGCAAGAGTTTGTTTGTCTGCATAACTGATATCAAAACTAGGCCGAGGTACTGATGGCTTGATGAATACATTTTGCTACAACACAACTCTAGAACTAATCGGGCTAAGGCGAGGAAGCATCTCAGAAGGTACGGTTAGTCAATGTACTCTATTAAAATCGCAGGCGAAGTCTTTTTCACTTTCCTAACAGAAGAAGGAGAAGTTTACATTTTTTAGGCAACTTAGTTGCCCACTTCGCCTGGTAGTGTGACCCCTGAGTACAGTTCAAGGCTCGTGTCATGTGACTATGATCCATCATAGAACTCTGCAGGGCCTCCCTTGGTAACATTTTTTTTTTGCTTCATGAAATTCACCAAATTTAAAAATTTGGAGCCACTATTCAGCCATAGGAGCCATTTTATGCCATGATGCAGGGACTTAAATATATGCTTAATATTATATATCCTATTTTTTTATCTATATAAACATGACAATAAAACAGTTTTTATTACATTTCAAAGCACAAGAATAATTAATAAATATAACAGTACCATTATATACATGTGAAGTTGAATGTATAGCATATGAAAAGCAAGAATAAATAAAAATGTTTCTTTATAACTGACTATACAAAATATGGCTCAGTCTTTATGTACAGTGTCACTGACACTTCATCAGTATCTGCCTCATTTTTTTCCCAGATTATTTCTTAAATGCCTTCCTGCAATCAAAATTCTCAACACTGGGCCCATCAATAGAAATTCTCAATAAATTGTAAAGAGTAGATATACCTATAGAATTTTGTACGTTTATTTCGATGACAGGTTCTGGTAACTGAACCCCCTCTCTCAGTCTGAAGTAGAAAAGGGGCAACAAGTAGCTTGGTAGCTGCTGCAGATGCAGCTTGATTAGCCATATTCTTTGTGCTTGATACAGACTTGTTTTTTAACTAAACGGTGTTGGTGTGGTGTTGTGGGGCTTAACGCCATTTTTCAGCACAAGATAGGCTATACATGGCGGCCAGTATTAATGGTGGAGGAAGAAACCGGGAAATCCCTGGAAAGAACCACTGACCCACGACAAGCTACTGGCAAGCTTTCTCACATACCCACATACGCCGAATCCTAGTCTCGAACCCATGCAGACATAGGTGTTTAATTATTCATTGATATAAGCGACTTGGACCCATTACAGTCGACAACTGGCATCCTTGTAGCAGCATCCTGTGTTACTCAGTTCCATTCAGACCACAAAATACATGTTGTCTAAGTAAATAATCCCTAAAACACTAAGCAGTCCCAAGTGCATCTCACACTCACAGTTTGTAATATACATAAATTAAAAACACTTGCAAACACATGCCCATGAATGCAAGAATTTGTTTGTTGGCGTAGTTAAAATAAACTATGTGATGGCTTGAAGCCTATGTTTTGCTTTGAGCTGTAGCAGCATCCTGTGTTAATCAGTTAAGTTCAGACCACAAAAATGTGTTTTCTAAGTAAATAATCCCTAAAACGCTAAGCAGTCCAAAGTGCATCTCACACTCACATTTTGCAATAAACATAAATTAACAACACATGCAAATGATACAAAATCTTTTAGCTGACCTGTTGAACAATGGAGTATATCCCCCCGGTCATTCATTATATCATACTGATCACATTTAATTGCTTCTCAAAACCAACTGACAGCTTGCAGTTAGCTGCAGTCATGTTTGAATAACCTCTTATTCATCATCTACCTACATGCTCCACTGACATATTCGCTAGCCAAGGTTCCGATAACCCTATCTTCACCTTGGCGGATCAAACAGCTATATTGGTGCTTTGTCCTAGTGACATCTGTTGGATTTCATGTGTTGCCTCCCTTAGTATGTAATACCTACTAACCAGTAGCATGGTGCATTGTACATCAGCTGAAAACAGTGGTGGCAATTAACCTAAAAAGGATACTTTGTAAGTTTAACATGTACAAAGCGAGGCCATTACTGGTGTATTTGTGCAAACATGGACCGGCACTGGAAAATTGCTTATTTATCAGTCCATTTAGGTTGTGTGCTTCCCTTGTCTTGATCACGTAGGAACAGTGTTCAGATTTGAACAACTTAATTTTGATTGGATGCTGTGGTTTGCTGTTGCATCCAGTGAAATTCACAGACCCGAAGCTCAGAAATATCTGCTCGATATGCCAAGGTGTAGAAGGGTTATTGGAACCTTGGCTAGTGAAGATGGATCCACTGACTGCTGCAGATTGTGAAAACAAGTATTAAGTGTCCCAAGTTGCTTATATCTATGAAAAATTAAAAATTTACTTTATCAAAATTTGTCACCAGCAACTTTTGCCGGTCAGTAAAAATTAGTGCCACTTTAAAAATTCATTAACATTTGTCGCCAAATGTGAAGCCTAGCAGAGGCCCAACTTCTGTCTGCTGATCTTCATATCGTCAATGTGTGCAACCATTTGGCTATGTATTTGAACAGTTTCCTTTTTTTTTCCTATTAACTGTACATGACATGTTTTCAAGAAAACAGATGGTTTTCTTGAATTTGAAACCTTTTGTCACAGATTAATTATAGTTTGATACACTATAGCGGACCATTGGAAAAACATGGCACCAAATATTATGAAGTGAAACAGGCTTTATCGATGTGACTTGACAAAATTTATGTCTGAAAAATCTTAGAAGAGAGAGATATTGTTAACCCTTTACCTCATGCAAGCGCCTTTGGACGCCTCTACTCCATTCACATGGAAGCGCCTTTGGACGTCTCTACCCGATTCGCATGTAAGCACCTTTTGACGCCTCTACACCATTCTCATGGAAGCATCTTTCGACGTCTGCTGTAAACATCAGCCATTTTGAGCGGGTTTTTGTATCGCCACCTTCGGGGAAAACCCAATATTAGATACTACATTCATTAGTGTGAATGACCATTACATCAGATCACGTGGTCGCTGTTTATGCTCTGGTCAAAATCTGCTATTTAAAGTAACTGGGTCGTATTCTCCACTCTCCAAAATGGAGGTCGCGGATTTCGTTCAGTACTTACTCGAGTTTTCACGATTAGAATCACAACTATGAAAGCTTCAATAACTTAGGTAAGGCTCTGATAATGATATAGGAAGCCATTAGTTTTTATAAATTATCAAATTCAGCTAATTTAGTGATGTAGATGCAGACAAAGAATTTGTAAATTTCGAGTATGAGAAATGGCAGCTACGGTTGGTCACGCGGCTTCACTGACTTGACGGTGAACGAGTTCTCTCAAGATTTTAAAGCACATAAAAAATTCTTCTGTGAAAAATAATTATACAGCTATAACGATCGGATTTTACTCTTAAATCTTTCCATACATAATATATGTGTACCAAAAACGTAAAATGGTTAAAATTGCTGCTAAACGTAACATACACTTCACTGCTTAACAGGCCTATGTTTATGGAGTAGACTAGGTAACAGGTGTTCTATTTATAGCACACTGCACAGGGTAACTTTGCTACATGTGTATCGAAGGGCTAAAAAGCCATACACTCTATGAGGTAAAGGGTTAAATTGAAGAACATGTTGCATCAGGAAAAGGACAAATCAATAGCACTTTACAAATTTTGAAAGAGCAATTCTACAGTAATATAATACAGCATTCAGGACTTGTGGACTTGACTTTACGACCATTGAGCAAAAGTTAAACATGTGATGTAGATTAATTAAAGTGAATGTTGTATATAAATACTTTATCATTTTGTTTTGTGTCTGTATTCTCGTACTAATTCACATGGATTTAGCTGATTTGTGACAAGAATTTTAAGTAACTGCAGATCCAGGTAATTAGCAGAAATAAGTGTATGTTTTTCAAACGGGTTTCTGTAATTATTACATGTGATATATAGATCTCTCTTCTTATGATCAGGTTGCACTTTTTTGCCATGTATATTAGTTATAATGCTTATGCCTCTTGGGGGATTGGCATGTATGAACTTACAACAAAACAGTTCAAGTTCACAGCTAACATAATTTCCCTTTGATTCGGTACCAGGTTGACTTTTTATAAAATTTTGACATCTCTACCCCAGAACGGCTTCATGCAATGCAAACATCACCTTCTCCAATTCAGATTTACAGTTTTTGATACTAATTCTTGTCAGTATTCTATAACAGTATTGATAATGTCTACTGCCTTTATTTCTCTAGAGCATCCACTGAAGTCAAGTCGGGGACAGACATTTTAATTTCCTAATGCAGTGAGTGGCACTGTGATCTGACATCTAATATGGACACCATGTTGCCATTACTCCTTCAGACTCTCTGAACATATTGACATAGGATTTTCATTATAAAACTTAATAATATTTAGTTAGTCCTAAAAGAAATTGGTGCCCTGCAAAATTCCAATGTGGCTGCCACAAAGAATATGTTTTTTGCTAAATTTCCTGATTGGTTGGTAATATTTGCATGGGCTTTTCATCTAAGTCTTCAGATGGTATCTTGTTTTACCAAAATAAAAAACGGTGCTAATCTTACGTCAGATATGGCTGCCACATCAGCTGATTTGAAAATGTTGTAACTCAAGAATATCAGAGACATTTTGAACACTCAGCAGTTAAAAAGAAGACATGGTCTTGTCTTAAATTCCTGGAAATTATTTCAGGGATTTTTGTTGAACCTACACGAGTTCCCGAGTTAGCTAACAAATTTGACAGATTTTGATTTCTATATGAGATTCTGTATTTCTTAAAAATAAAAATTGTCATCAGATATTTGCATTCCTAGGGAAACTATTTTATTCGTGTAAAAATAGATTGACCATTGAAGAGTAGACTCTTGCTGTTCTAGTTGTATGATTTGAGTAATAACTAATGATTGATTTTAGCAATAATTTCACATTCATCTCTTTTCAGGAAAGAACTTGTACAACAATGAACATGTTGCCATAAAATTGGTAAGTACACATTACACTAGCCTTTGTATAAAGGTGACCTCTGTAAACAGTTTCACCTTTGAAAGTGGGTTTTGAACAAATACAGTGTGACCCCACTATAGCACGCTCCTTTTTAACATGAATTCAGAGATAACATGGTTGTTGCATGGCTCCTTTCATATACGTGTACTTTTCTCATACACGAAAATTTCTCTTTCTTAAAAGTATGAATAGTAACATGTAAAATGTTTATTATCATTTTTGTGAAGATATCGTGTATGAATTTTAATATAAGACGATCATGGCATGGCTCCTGCAATTTCATATATCTATTTTTCTTGTACTCCCCACCAAAAAAATTTTAAAATTAAAAGTACGAAAAAAACATGTAAACAGTTTATTTAAGGATCATGCTGGGATTTGCCTATGTTGCAAATTGCGGCTTATATTCCTTACTGGTGACAAAATATACCATCTTGTAAAATTTTGTTCCTGACATTATTGACTGTTTAAACTTGTATATACAATCTTGGGTTTGGAGTGAAGAAATTCTGAGGCATCACGAAAGGAAGCCGCAAATTTGATTTAAAATGCACTGGAATTTATTCTTAACAGTGTAATATTTTATCATAATCAGCTTATTCTGACATCTGGCCTGAGTACTGTATGCTGTGGGATCTCAACATATTTTTTTAACATTTCTGGTAGCAGAGATCAACTGGATGAGGCACTATTTCATAATAGATCTTTTGGATGAAATAATGTCGGATTTATTTTGACTGACCTCTGTATGTGGATGGGAAGTAAAATTCCTCTTCTTTTCACTCATAGAATTAAATCCTTCAGAACACTCATAATTTCTGTTGTAATCTCTGTCAGAACATAACAGAACACCTGTGCATTCATCATCTATTGTCCTTTTTTTTTAAAAAAATTCCTGACTGTGTGTTTAAGGCAGCATCACTCCACCACCAGAAATGTCACACACACACACACACACACACACACACACACATGCCAAAACAGATCTATTTATTGATTTACTTACGCTACCGGGACTAGCTACAATCGATCAGTTTTTCAAGGCAGGAAAACTACTGTTACAATCAACCAAATGATGCCTAGTTCCTTTTGTTTTTAAAACGAAGCTTCAGTGAAAACTGATCACCTGTGAAGCACCAATCGTACTGTATAAATACTAAGCAAAATATTTTAAAAATATAAGTCTCAATCAGTGTTATACAATTATTGGACATTGCCAATGCAATAAGAAACAGACATCTGTTTGGTCCTCCATAGCTTTCATTTAGTGGTAACTTCAATAACACATGCACACTTCATCAAAGAAAGCCAATTACAATCTTGAATAAAAAGAAAGAACCTTTCGTCAAAGGAAGTCAGTGCCAAACTTAAATAAAAGCAGTGGAATCTGATAGTTTGTTGCATATTCCAAAGTGACTGGAACACATTTATTGTGCCATGAAAGTTTCATTTTTGCAGGGAAAAAAAATTATGCTTACAGTCGATATCAACGGCAGCATAAAACGCAAATTAAATTTCCAATCGTTTGAAACCATAAATATATAGCCATCAAGTTAATTGAAGATAGGGTATCTTGCAAAGATGTTTGTTGAAAGTTTTAATTTACCTATCAATAGCCTCATCCCCTGGGTGGCCTTGGCAAGATGATACTGTCTCCAGCTGACCAAAATCTGGACCAGTTTAAGTACATGCACATGTAGCATGTAAACAGCTATAGCCGTGTGGTTCTTGCAACAATTATAGTGAATTGTTTAGTGACAATCGGTTATAGATGAAAACAAGGACTGTCATTTTTATTAGAAATATGTATTACATGAATTGTTTACTAATGGGATGTGAGTCATACATGAACTTCATAAAATGTGATCTATACTCGAATTCATAGATTTATTATATACAAGTACAGTACTTGACAGATTATTGATTGTACTACAAAAATATAATTTGTCAGTATACAAATATATTTCAGACTAGATTGTCATCATCTAATGCAAAACATGTATTTTTGCACGGCTTTTATTACAGACACACACACACACACACACACACACACGCGCGCACTTCCATATTTTAGGTATAAATCATTTTCTTCAGCTAAATGACTTGGTTGGTTATAACACGGTTCGGTCTATAACATGGTCACGTTGTATATACCTCAGCTACATTGTTATAGTGGGATCACACTGTTCCATTCATGAATTATTATTATTATTATTATTATTATTATTATTATTATTATTATTATCAAGATTGTTTTATGTGCAGTATTCATCAAAATCACAAAATACTCATGTATGTTGTTCTCTCCCCCAAATTTATGTTCTGCACCATATTACTGTATCCTACTTGCTTTAACCCTTCCTATCAATTAAATAATCACTGTCTTAAAATAATCACCAATCTTAGCTTATTTTGTGCACCATGACAAAACAAAAAATTTTACCCTGATTGACAAGTTACATATGAATAAAACAGAGGACTGATTGGTTGGCTGGCTTGTGCAAGTTAGGCTTGGAAATGTCTGTTCATGTTTTTAAAAAATATCTGGATTAGCCAATTGCTCAACTCGCCAAGATCAAGAGACAGTTGACTTCAATGAGAAGCCAGTGATGAATAGGAAATCAAAAGAAGCCACATGGTTATTCTTAGACCCATGAACCAAACCTTCATGTACCTTTATAGACAAGTTTTAAATATTGAATGACCCCTGAGCTGAATGAAAAGGGATGTAACTCTTATCTCTTCTCAAACATGATATCTTTAATTCACTAATAAATATATGAAGATATCAAACTATACCTATCATTCTGGTCAAAAAGGCAGCTTCTGTTTCTGCTGCGACAACGCAACCACATTTCCAACCATCTGGCAAATGTATTACTTTGACCCTCTTCCCAAATGATAAAATCCGACTTGCTTTCGATTTTGACATATTGGCATCTTTGAGTTACACTGTCGATGTGACTGGAGTACAGGCAAGATAAGAAATGTATGCACTTCAATTCACATGTAATTCTTTTATCTAAAGAATGCCTTCCTCGTGGAAATAAAGGTCAGTGGACAGAAGTTGGAAAGAGTCACAAGCTTCAGGTACTTGGTATCAGTTATCACAGATGAGGGCTCCAAACCAGAACTAGTTTGCATGATTGCCCAGAGAACAGCAGCAATAACAAGGATGAGACCAATATGGAAAGATACCAACATTGCTTTTGGTTCCAAAACAAGGCTGATGCGATCAGTTGTCATATCCATCTTTCTTGTGAAACATGGACACTCACGTCAGATCTACAAAGGATTCAAACCTTTGAAATGAGATGCTACCACAAGATCTTGGGCATCTCATACATTGATCATGTGACCAACGAAGTAGTCCACAACAGGATCCAATGAGCCATCGAATCCTATGAAGACCTCTTGACCACTGCAAAAAAAGCGCAAACTGAAGTGGTACGGTCATGTCTTAAGATCATATGGACTGGCAAAAACAATCTTGCAAGGCACAGTGTGAGGGTGCAGAAGAAGAGGCAGACAGAAAAAGAGGTGAAGACAACATTAAGGAGTGGACAGGCATGGGATTTGGAGATTCCCAAAGGGCAGTAGAGAACAGGGAAAGATGGAGAGAATTGGTTGTAAAGTCAACTGTGGTGCCCCAGTGACCTCTGGGGTTAATGGATTGATGATGATGATGAAATAATGCCTTCCTGGTGGAGCAAAATTTTAGTTTGTAGATACATGCCAGTAACCACTTAAGGCAGAGAGAAACCATTGTTTGGCATGGAAACACCTGACTGCAGACCGCGTAAGACAGGTTAATGTTAGATAGAAGACATTTATGTATGTAATTTGTCCGTGGGTGGGGGTGGGGGTAGAATGGCCGTTGTAAACAAGTGATTGCTGAGTAAAGGTGACTGTTATAACAGGTTTGACTTCATATGTGTGTGCATGTGTGTGTGTATGTGAACTGCTTGAATGCTTGAAGAGTTTGTCTGTATGCCAATCCTGGACAAAGCTTACCAGGGGTAGAACAGTTTTGAAAATCAATGGTTGTTCCTGTTAAGTGTAGGGATAACAATGAATCTGGAAAACTCTTCACGCATTTTCAGGGGAGACGTAACAAGCTGAATTCTCACAAACAGGGCTGGAACTACTGGGAAGAGAAGCAGTTAATTTTGCTTTTTTTGCAGAGAAGTTGGCCTTTGAATGCATACGAAGGATTCCCACTTTTGTCATATATTTTAAGATTATCCTAAACCTGGCTTTAAGCTTGTACTTCTTACTCCTTACCATATTTTCCCACTGATGGAAGATCCCAGTTTTCTGAAGCATCTTGCTGTGAATAAACCATTCCCTAGGGTGCTAGTATGCATCACATAGCTGGAGTCTTTCTGGCACAGACAAAACAGTTATCTGTCATCAGTAATCGGTCACATTTACTGCTGTGCTAAGGAAGGTAATTAACAGCTTTGCCCATTATGCAGCCATCCCCTTACATAGGTTTTTGTAGGAGGCAAGGTGATGAAATGGGATTAAACTTTGACCTTATTTTTTTTTTAAATGCCAAAGCAAGGTTCAGAAACACTTGCAGGAATTTCCAGTCATTTTGTAACAGTTCTAGTATGCACATTGATAACACCAGCAGTCATCAGAACTTTACAGAACCAATTTTGGACAAGGTCATGGTCACCCAGTAACAGGGGGTTCCCACAGGATTATGTTGTCAGGATTGTTTCAAATGAGGTTTACAATTGTTGGCATTGTTCGGCACATAATCTGTAATTGTTGAGAGCTTTATTAGTGCTCAGAGAAAAACATATTTAGACACACACCAAGGGCTGGTGACTTAAATATACTCACAAGCCCTGGCTGAAATTCCACAAGCCTGGACTCATATTCCACAAGCCCCAAATTCCCGTTTTTTTAATAAGGTCACACAGCTTTGCAGTAGCTACAATTAGAACATAAATTCAGTAGGGTTAAAAGTGGTTTGAATGTAATGCAAGTGTCATTATTGTTCATCACTACATTCACTAGATACTGGATGGTCCTGGAGTTCAAACTTCTCTGCTGGATTCTCTGAGTGAATCCTGGTCAGAACCGAGTTGATGTATGTCGATGTGTGGTTCGCAATATGTGCAAATAATTAATAGCCTCTCCCCTTTACTTTTCTTTTTCTTTCTTAGCTGGCGTGCTTCACAAAGTAAAACTCAGCCAAGAGTTCTGAAATTTATTTTTGTTCGGCCTTGCTGATAGCTAATTCTTTCCTATATCGGCTTAAAAAATGAGGTGCCAGGGGTTAATGAGTTATTTTGTAGGACTTGAACTAAATCAGCAAATGGAAGATGTTGTTTCTCTCTCTAGATTAGCAACGGAGAAACTGGGTCTATTCAAGAAATGAACAATTTTAGGAGAAAATCACCACCCGCCTTTCAATGACACAGGTTATATGGCACATTAATGTTTTTAATAGCCTCTATGTACGCACTCAAGACTCCAGATTTCATGTGACAAACCATAATTTTTTAACTGGTAGATTTACCATAACCATGACCTTTTTATCCAAGAATCTGAAATGGGTTTTTTTCATTACCCTAGTGCAAGCCATCCACAAAGTTTGATGAAGAACTTAGTCTAGAACAAGTATTTTGTCTAACACCATGGAAAGGATAATGAATGAAAAACGGGCATTATTTGCCTATTTTGTCTATTTGATACATGTCCATCCACCAGAAAACGCAGCCATACATGTATTAGAGCCACGATTGTGTGCATATTTTCCAAAACAACCACCATATTAGTAATCTAGCAATCCAGTTTAACCCTCTGCTAATCAGTGATCATTAAAATCTACCTTACAAACGTACACAAGCTTTATTTATGTGTAATTAAGATATTAATACAAACTAAATAAAAAGATTTTGGAATTATAATTCTGAAGATATTTATGAGAGAAACATTTTAGTATCGAGAGTAGAAATACCGGTACATGTATGATGGCTAATCTTAGAGCACCAAGGGTGAGGGGCTCCATATGGAGTGAGTGTTGTACGCACACCTAGGAAGGGTAAAAATAACAAGCAGGTTGCAATATACAAGTCGGCGTGATTAATATGTTGATATTTTTTTAAATAAAGGTGATCTATTTGTTGTGGTTCTCTCTTCTTTTTTATTTTCCACCTAGCCGAGGGTAGCTTCAAAATGAGCATAGCTTGCTGACTCGAAACAATCAACTGCTTAAAGATTGTTTTTATGCATGTGGGAGGTTTCATGGTGTCTAGGTGATTAATGTTAACAATATAACTTGTGGGATTTCTTTGACAGGTGTGTTTGGAAATAAAAGGCAGCCATCTGGATTTCGTTAAAAGAGCACACGATGTGCCAAACATGTAGCACCCACAATCAATATTTATCATCTACAAAGATGTTTATTACCAGTAGAACAATAACTAAATTTAAACCATGATGCATAATGCCTCAGAGATAAGGGGTTTGTTTCGTTGCTCGATGCCAATGAAAATTTACTAATCCATACCAACTCTCTGATGTATTGTTTAATGATATAAAGCAGGGGTCCTGGTTTCTAATCAAAGCCATAACTGTCACACCTGCTTGAAGTGGTTTCATGTGTAACGATGTCTACACTGACAACCAATCATATTGGCGACCAAATGAAGCGACCTTTGTAATTTTACTTTAAAACGACACAGCAGATCTTCTTAGATTGTGTCCAAAAACATAAGTTGTAGAAAAAATTACAGCAAAGCAAAGTGGACAGGCATGGGATTTGGAGATTCCCAAAGGGCAGTAGAGAACAGGGAAAGATGGAGAGAATTGGTTGTAAAGTCAACTGTGGTGCCCCAGTGACCTCTGGGGTTAATGGATTGATGATGATGATGAAATAATGCCTTCCTGGTGGAGCAAAATTTTAGTTTGTAGATACATGCCAGTAACCACTTAAGGCAGAGAGAAACCATTGTTTGGCATGGAAACACCTGACTGCAGACCGCGTAAGACAGGTTAATGTTAGATAGAAGACATTTATGTATGTAATTTGTCCGTGGGTGGGGGTGGGGGTAGAATGGCCGTTGTAAACAAGTGATTGCTGAGTAAAGGTGACTGTTATAACAGGTTTGACTTCATATGTGTGTGCATGTGTGTGTGTATGTGAACTGCTTGAATGCTTGAAGAGTTTGTCTGTATGCCAATCCTGGACAAAGCTTACCAGGGGTAGAACAGTTTTGAAAATCAATGGTTGTTCCTGTTAAGTGTAGGGATAACAATGAATCTGGAAAACTCTTCACGCATTTTCAGGGGAGACGTAACAAGCTGAATTCTCACAAACAGGGCTGGAACTACTGGGAATTACTAGGCATTTAAATATTATATTTGGCCCCAAAAAACGGTGTCTGCAAACAAGCCTTAAATATGGTAGTCTTCAAAGTTGAAATAAAATCTGCCGAGTGGTGTGGGAGAAGTGAAGACAAGCTTTATATCTCAAGCAGATAGATGCATGGAGACGACAACACTATCCCCACTCTTCAGTGAAAGTTTGGTTATGATAAATTATACACCTTGACTTCATCACATACAGACGATGTTATTACATCAAAGGAGAAAAAAGTACATGAAGCATGACTGCATCATTTAAAGCCATGGGCAGAATTCAGTTACATTCTCTTGTTACTTGGGCAAAAAAACTGTGTTTCCTATTGCATGGTTCTAAAATTAGGGTAGATAGGTAGCATATTTTAGGGGTTTTTTAAGCAAATTATATATTATTATGGTTTATGTATAAAATGTACTAAGCACTTCAATTTACTAGGAAAAAAGCAGCTCTATTAGATGCCTAAATCAGTTTAGGGAATTTTTTTCGTTTTCTAATGGGTTTTTTTCTACCATGGGGAAAAAAGTGCTAGGATTGGCATTGAGAAACAGGAACAGTCAACATACTGGAAGTTTGGAGGGTAAAGGCCTCATAGCTGCCTGCAATAAGATTCCCTTGTTTCTCTTTATATGGGACCACTCCAGTGGCCTATAGGTTAGCGTGTCTGCCTCGGATGCAGGAGGTCATGGGTTCAAACCCTGGCCGAGACATACCAGAGATTTATAAAAATGGTACTAAAAGCTGCCTCGCTAGGTGCTCAGCATTAAAAGGTTAGTGTTAGGACTGGTCGGCCTGGTGTCAGAATAATGACGGTGGGACATCATGCTATATGTCTGTGGCATGATGCCACAGTGCCAGACATCACTATAAACTGCCACACTGCAGACGTTGTAGTGATATGACTGAAAAAATTTTAAAGATGCATTAAAAATCCAAATCACATACACACACTCTTAAAAATGCATAAACCTGCTTGACAAGTCACCGTGAGAATGAGTAAAACTTTCTCACAATGTTGACCCATCATGCTGTTGAATGAGTCAGTCAAGGTTTCTCTTCTAAACACAGTCACTTATCAATTGATAAAAAAGGGCTGTTTCATTTGCTGGGTAGGAGATTGTTAAACTATTAATGATGATTTATTTTGCACATACACGTGTTAAAGGGTCCTAGTGGGTTGTGATGATGGTGTGAAGTTTGAAGAATATTTTTAGTTCTACTGTGCTCATTTCTTTATTGTCTTTTTTTGTGTACAATATCTTATATTTATTTTGTCTCCTGCCAGGAACCCATGAAGTCAAGGGCACCACAGCTTCACCTTGAATATCGCTTCTATCGCCAGCTTGGACAAGCAGGTGAGTATTTAATGCAACAACACTGACATACATACATCAGGGTTCCCGTGCGAGTCTGGAATTCTGGAAAAAGTCTTAAATTTGAAAATTGCTTTTCCAGGCCTTGAAAAGGTCTGGAAAAATTAAAAAATGACTAAAGCGTCTGGAAAAAGTCTTAAATTTTCATTGTTCCCTTTCACATGATGTCATTAACACTCTTTCCCTTCACTAAGTTTAATTGTCACATTGGGTCCTGGACAAGACATTCTGTTGTTCGAACAATGCATCACGGAAGTTTTAGAATCCATGTTTAAAATACAGGCTACCTAGACAATCCTAAAGGCTGAATCCTAGCGTGGTTCACATAGTCGATTCAGTTTGGCAAATAGGCCTACTGGCTGATGATAGGGATGGCAATTTTTTTTAAAGCTGTGAATTACATCAAATTCTTGGAGCTAGAAAAGTGTTAAAAATGAGAATTTTAGCTGAAGCAGCTTTACTGAAAATGAACTTTGAACTGAGTGTGTCACGCATGTAATCAGAACTGGAACTGACGTCATCTGAAAGTTCGAAAATATATTACACTGCAAATGTATGTCAACTTTTTGACCAAAATCAGCACACCATACAACAAATTTCATAACTTTTAAAACACTAGATATGTAATTTTAATAGGTCTGATCACCAGCATAAGAGGTGTCAACTTTTGGACTATTCATTAGGCGATTCTTAGTAGAAATCTCAGGACTTATAAGTATGGATTAACCTTTTCATCGCTAAGTAACTTTGTAGACATAGAGTCCTCAACACTAAGTAACTTTGGAGTTGTAAAGCAGAATGATTTGTTGACTTTGAAATAACATAACTTTGCCAATTTTAAAGATATCTGGCTGAATTAGGTGTCAAAATCAAGGTTAAAAATCAAATTTTATGACTAATTCACTAAAATGTGCATATCTATTACAACTGTTAAAATACAGGCACAAACAGGTAACACAACAGGTAAAATACAAGTAATTATCTATTTACTTCTTAGAAAACTTAGAAAGTTCCAAAACTTGTTCAATTGACCCTAGATGTACTCATGAATAATTCCAGTAGCAACACAAGTCTTTATTTCAGGTATTTGGCAGGTAGAAGCTTTCATCAAGGTGAGATCTGTCCACACACCTGTATCGTCTGTGGCACATTTGATCATCGCATTCAAATTTGTTAGATGGACAATGTTTCCAAAAACTTCATCTGAATAGAATATTTGAAAATATTCCAAAGCTTTCCTGGAGCCATCTAACACTCGGGTGGGTCCAACTCTCTCAGAAAACTGTAACAAATCTCTTTGGTTTTCCAACTTCATCCAAACAAAATTACGTGGAGCGTACAATTCCTCTGGTTCAGGACCTTCAATGTCCTCTTCATCGTCATCACTGTCAACCACAAGCGCATGCCATTGTCTCTCCAGATGTCTTCTCTCATTTTCATCCAGTTGTACTAGGTTGAAATTGGTGAAATCCTCAGATAATTCAAAATCAGACACTTCATTCTCATCTGATCTTTCTTTGAACTCCGCCATTTTGGATACAAATTTCACCATTTGGAGAACTCGTTAGTAGTGCCAACTTTGTTCCATATTTCTAGCTGTATACAAGCTAAACTCACGAGATAATCCAAATATAATATCTATATCACAAGAAGGAAGTTATTAGAGGTACCCCGAAATTTATATAGTCAGGTACTATAACGTTACCGAAGAACACTGCTCCAGACCGGTAAAGCGGTCCACAGTGTTTACGGACTTACTTCTTGAGGAGTGTTTTAATGTATTGCCTGGATAATTTATTTACTACTCAGTTTACAGGTAGAAGAATGAGTTCAATTTAAATAATAAATAGTAACACGGATTTATATTCTTTGATTCATATGGGTTATAAATTGTTTTTGGAATAAATCAATACAAGGTGAATTCTAGTGTACAATTGGGGATGATTTACTGCCAAATTATCCTTGATAGGAATAACATGGGGATATATGTTTTCACTGTCTTCTGAATTCACTTGAAGAAATACAGAGATATCACAGATTTATTTAATTTAGTGTACTTTAAAAAGTGTTTATATTTTTAACATGTTGGCAAATTCCTGAAGTCCAGAAAATAGTGATTTAAATTTTTAATTAGCTTTTGGCATAATATCTTAAGGTTTATGAGTGGAAAAACAAAACAAAAACATAAATATGTAATAATGAGGGTAAATCCAAAAAAGTTCTTAAAAATACATCATTCAAAATACCTTGAACATAGCTATATATAGCCATGTAAGGGTTCAGATCAATTCAATAAATAATCTAAACAACAGTTATGAAGTAAATAGATTTATTTGATAAAAGTACCAATATGAGAACAAGTGATTTAAGAAAGTGAAATGTAAGCAGAGCTTATGTTAGTGAAAATTCTTATTTGGAGCTAAAATATCGAAATTACATTACCCATGAGCAGTGAAAAAATGTACATAATAAGCATAAGGAACATGAGTTTCCAAACTTGTTCCACCTGGTTAAACTAGCTATGTATATGCCCCATCAGCAGGGGCATCTCAGCATAGAACAATATTCATATGCTGGTGAGGAACAGATTAAGCTCAAAAAAATCAACAGATTTATGCGTATACAGCTAGAGGTAACATCTTTTAAATATTTTTTTCTTCATTAGGACTCTAACAGAGTGTAGGTGGAAGAAAGATAGATGGATATTGTAGTGTTAGGTATATAGTGAACTATGGCCATTTCCTCCTCTTCCTCCATTTTGTTCTACCTCCCCCCTTATTTTCGTAACAAGTGGGTAACCCCCCCCACACACACACACCCCACCCCCAGTTAGATAAAATCCTGGCAGCATCTCTGAAGTGAAAGCACTGGAGTTGCAGCTGGAGAAGAAAGTTTAGAAGCTAAAGGGCAATGGTTAATGTCTGGTTTACAATAAAATTCTTTTTAAATACCATTTCATATTACATTTATTTATTTCTGTATTGGTTTTGTATATGTTTCTTGTATTTAAATTAGTAACTGAAGCAGCAGAACACTTGATACTGTGAGTAGTCACTGAAAACTGGTCATTGAAAAGTCATTGAATTTCACCTCTCCTGATCTTTATTAACCCTGTTTCATGGATTATTCATTAATTAAGTTTTGTGTATTGCTAGTGTGTATTCATTTTAATTTTATTGGATATTATTTGAGTGGACAATGTTGGACTGATCTTTTTGTGTGCATGTCTGGACCTGATATTTAAAGAATGCTTGGACATTGTGTTTATAATCTTGTGGGAAGCAGCTGATGACTTCAAAGCCTGGATTGGGCCTTCCAAACTTAAGACTAAAGCATCTAGTTGGCTATGCAGGTCAATAAACTTGTCACATTATTAGGTCTGGAAATTTTTATTTTTAGGTCTGGAAAAGGTCTTAAATCTTTTTCTAAATTTGTGGCAGGAACCCTGATGCATTGAAATTGTAGAATGAAATAGCTGCAATTTTTTTAATCATGACAGCAATTTGATTGAGGGAACTGTTTTTTGTAACTATTTTTATCCCATTTTATCTAAAGCGCTCTTTGTAATGGATCACTAACATCTCACTTCTGTCTGTGTGGGTTCGAGTCTCCGATTTGGCTAATGTGGATATGTGAGAAAGCTTGCCAGTAGCTTCTCGTGGGTCTGTGGTTCTTTCCGGGGTTTTCCTGGGTTCTTCCTCCATCATTAATACTGGCCGCCATGTATGGCCATGTGTGCTGAAAAATCGCATTAAACCCCACAACAATAACAATCATATACTGCTACCAACCCTCGAAAATCCCACTCGCTAGCTCACAATTTGCAAGTGGAAAAATGTCATTTGTGAGCTCAGAAAATAACAAGTAGGCTATCATATGGAGATATTGTTCACAAATAATCTTGATTTTCTATCTACTTTTAAACAAAATCATTTATTTACTGGCAATCAATTTGACTAGCATTTTCAGTTTAGATGCAGGTCGCAATTGCCGAGAACATAGAATTAGAATAACAATAATAATGTACTTATACATCTTAAATGCGTGCCATGCTTGGGTGAGAAGCATGCATAGAGGCATATTCGGTGCACACATACCCACCCCTTACGGCATATTGTCAACTGCGCATCTGTACCGAAGTAACTCGACATTATTCGGATTCAGAAGTCGATTGCGTCAGCAGCAAGCACCCTATCCTGCTCAGACATCACGTGGGTATCACATACTGTGTGTTACTTTCCACATGCTTTGTTTTAAGTTCATTCTTTTCTATTTTGTGTTCACAGTGTCTTTTATTCATCTCCCAGTTTGCTGGGTATCCTGTGTTTGGATTGTTAATTATTATCTACAGCTAGTTAAAAAATTCTAAATAATTATAAGTTTCTAGAAGCCACAGCTTGTGTTGCTGTCTTAACTGTATTGTGTGAGCAAGGTTTCAGTTTTGTGAACAGAATTAAAATAAAACAATGATTGGCTCTGGACACTTCCACCTTGCGTGATCTGCTACAGCTGGTTGTTAATGGACTGCCGGCCGAGATTTATGATCCCAGTCAAACCATCAACAAATGGTACTTAATGGCTCCAGGCAAACATCATGTGGGTGGACATAAGCGCAAGCTTGCAGTGGCTGATTTATACGTTAGGTAAAATGTTTTTATAAAAACTGCAATTATTATGTTGAAAAAAGAAGTAATAAAACCTATTTATTGTTATTAAAACAAAGACAAATATGTAACATCAGTTTTTTTTGTTTACCTGAACCTATTATATATTTGATGTTGACAGTTGTTGTAATCCTCCCCCCTTCCCCCATTGTTGGCATTCTGTGGCTAGCGAGCTGTCATAACAAATTGCGAGTTACTCATGGCTACAATTTTTGAGGGTTGTACTGCTACCACTGGA
Source organism: Megalonaias nervosa (assembly GCA_016617855.1). NCBI lineage: Eukaryota > Metazoa > Mollusca > Bivalvia > Unionida > Unionidae > Megalonaias > Megalonaias nervosa. The sequence continues at coordinate 58,651 of JAECUM010004395.1, read as the reverse complement.
TATAATATCACAGAAATGACCAAAAATTCCTTCTTGTAGAAAAAAAATTTATTGTCCAAAATGAGTTCTCCATAGCGAGGGTATTTCCTGCAGTGTCACATTGGTAGACTGTATAACTCATGATCTGTTTCGGATCCTAGCATTGGATTATCCTGGATCATCTCCAGTAGTGTTCTCTGGGCAAGGCATTTTCAGTCTTTCCTACTTTTTCCTTTTTGTTTTTTTGTGGGTCAGATTCACTATTTTTCTTTACTTCATCCAAACTCTCTCTGGCACAGTTTGTATTTTCAGTTTTGAAGAAAAAGAAATTGCATATTTTTAATAACAGTTATATTCCATTTGTGACTTGTACTCACATAGCGGTTAAATAAAAGTATGTTATCGATATTCTGTATGATAGTAAAGGAATGTCATTAGTACATGTACTTGTTTGATTTCTGTCCTGTTTTCCTAATTGAATCTGACTTCATTTTCTGTATCTAAACCATGTCAGTGATAATAATACATGCACACTGGATTCAATTGCTCTCACTTTGACCTTTTTCTTTCATGCATAAAAAAAATTCAGTGTACTTTTCTCTCTCCCTCTCACACACACACACACACACACACACACACACATCTCCACAGGTAATCTTAAAACTGAAGAATTGCTTGATGAACATTCAGTTACAAGTGTACATGAAACCTTTCAAACAAATACATGCATTTTAATTGAATATGTAAAATAATAGGACAAAATTATGTGATTATTATGACAGGAAAAGCATCTTATGAACCTGGCTATCAGCCAGATTTCAAAACCATATGTTGTAAATTCACATTTATTCATGGGTTACCAATTGTTTTGGATTTTCTGGTTACTATGATCAATGAATTAAAAGAATCAATTAAACATGTCTCTGTCATAAATGTTATTTTATAAACCCCTTTCTCATCAGACTTGATGTTACAAGAAGAACACAAGAAATAATAAGAAAATTGTCCAATGACAGGTACTTGCATTGAGGCATAAAAGGTAAAACATGCATTGTGCCCCTACTTATTATGTGACAAATTGTAGATTTCCATCATTGTAAAACAGTTCTCTTGATCTAACCCTTCCAATGGGAGTAGCTTGATTCTTCTTAGATCTTGCTTGACAAATGAGAACACAATGCCAAACATGTCAACATGTTGACTAATAATTCTATTATTAGTAACTGTAAATACGTACTTTAGCATCTATTTATAGATCCTATGCAATTTTACATTCTTTAACATCTTAAAGTAGAATCTATGCATGTAAACAATTTCAACTGAAAATAATTGCTACAATTTACAACTGTGAATAAAAATTAGAAAAATTACAGATATACAAAACAGTTGTGAAGACATGAAGTTCTTTTGCGAAACTCTAGTATGTCCATTTGACCTTGAATCAAGGTCACAGACATTGAGTCAAGTTTTTAATTTGCATATATTTCCTTAACTTCATGATAGAATTTCTTCACATTTTAGAGGAGTCATTTTAAAGCAAGAAAAGTTCTTTCTTGTTGGGATCGGGGTTGAATATTGTAGCACAGTGATGTTTTATCATGGGTTTGATACGGATGCCTTGGCCATCTTGTCTAGAAAAGATACTTGTGCAACTAATGTTTTTCCTCATTGTTTCATTCACTCCATGACAATTTGCTTCATCTTAAACTTGTTTGAAGTTTAGATGACCTTATTTCAGTCTATTTTTCTGTTCTCATTCATCAAGTAACAAACTTATCAACCAGTAATGGAGTGGCAGTAACACTGTTATGGCTTAGAAATATTGCTTTGAATTCAAATCAGGCCACAAGTCATTGGCGATGTGGAGGTATAGTCAGAAACAGCAGCACCAGTAGCAGGAGATGTGTCGATATTTATTGATCTGGTCAGCTTTTCCTAGATTGGAATTTGCTGCTTACTTCAGGTTTATATAGTATCTCTTTAATCAGTAAGATAAACTGGCCTTTCTTTACTTTAGAAATTGAGTAAAGGCCAATATGATTAAGCTGTTTGCTTCTTGTTTGCATAAATTTAAAGGTCTTCTGGAAGGGAAGGATTGAAAAGATGTAGTTGAAAATGCTTAGAGTGGAGGAAAGGAATTCTGCTGGGTTTTTTTCTTCAGATACTTACAAAATCAATAACTCCTGAATTATCAGCTTTATTCATTAACAGAGGATCACTCTTATTTGACTCACTCCAATTCCTTTCCTTTCCTTTTTATTCATCCGTTCAAGAATCTACATGATATATAACATCATTATTTTATTACACCAATAATTTTGGAAGTCATAAAATATACTGATGTAAGAGTCTGATATTATATATGTACATGATAAAATTTCTGCAGAAGGTAATCAACCAAACTGCTTTTAAGGAAGCATTGGTATTTTTGTGATACGGTATAATCAGCTGTATGTGCATGCAATGTTCTTGAACTCCTATACCTTTAAAGCTCTATGAGGACCTATGTTAGTTCTGTGGTTGTTGATCATGCCAGCTTTTTATGCAATTATGATTACACCCTTGGGGCTTTGGCCCAGAGAGTAGTGGGGATTGTACATAATTTAAAATAACTGAGTTGCATGTCTCACATAGGAGAATTGGCCTGTGTGATCAGTAAGCAGAGTCCGCACAGGGCAGACTGGGTCCTCCAGCTTGATACCTTGAGGGTCTTTACCTACCCCACATAAACACTCACTGGCATCAATGTGCAAATTTATGCATGTATCTAACATTGGTTATGTCTGGGAGTTGATACTTAACTTTCAGGGGATTTAGCTTCTGGGTCATGGCTTTGTGTTCATTCTAGGTTGTGACATTGACCCCTTATGTATGTATTTAGCCCAAGAATATTACCTCTGTAGTAAGGCTGCAACATTTACATATATGAATGGCTTACTGTGGTATACTAGCTGTTTACAAAAGCATTAAATGAATAGAAGAACATCCATATGACCCTAAGTGACACAGGATGTACCCATTATCATTAAAATGTATACTTACGCATTTCTGCTCAAGAGGATTGTATAGTATCAGAAAAAAATCAGATAGCCCGACACCTGGGGCCCTTTCCTGTGATGTGCTTATCGTGCTTGTAGAAAAAAAATCAGATTTTCCTGAGAAAATTTTGATAGGTACTGGGACTGTTCCAGCAATCATTGCAACTGATGCAGTGATGCATGGCTGAGTAATGGAATTAAGGCTAGCATGTATACATGAAAAGCTATCAAAATCAACAAAGATGTCTTGTAAACAGAATTCTGTCAAAATAGAAGTTACAAAATTTTACAGGAACTAAATTAAAGTGGTGCAAGATACAGTTTGAACATTACAGTAACTGTCATCTGTTGAGTAAGCCTAATGGATAGATATTGATAAGTGGTCAAGTTTCTAAACATTCCAATTAAGCAGCTTTGTTTTGGTTATTGTAAACTGGTTAGAAAGATTGGTAAATGTTGCAGTCTTACTCAGTAAAATATACTTTTAGAAAAGAGACCCCAGAAAATAAAGACAAGGAGGATAGAAAATAAAAAAGACCTGTGATATCTTCAGCAAAAAAGACTGCCACATTTCAGTGTACAGGAAAGAACAAATTTAGGCTCAAGTGTCAAAACCAAATTTCTGGACAGTTTGGTTCCTCAGTCATGGCATTTCCTAGTACCAATAACCCATGGCAGGGAAGATTGTTAATGAAATGTGTTTACATTTTCATGAATAAACAAGAAACAGTTAAGGATGTTTGCAACCACTCTTTTCTAAATACCTTTTTCCATTTTTGTAAACTAACACTATTTACAACTGTTGTGATCTCCACTGTATTAACCATCTACAACTTTATACATATTTTACTGGATATGGAAAAATAATGCACATACCAGGTCACATTCGCCTTATTGGCAGTGAGTCCTTAACCTCCAGAACCTGGGGAAAAGGCTCTAACTGGGGAAAAGGCTCTAACTGGGGAAAAGGCGAAAAGGCTGTAACTGGGGAAAAGGCTCTAACTGAAGGATTGAGGTCAGAAGGGCAGGATACATGTTTCTTAAAAACCAAATTCTTGTCTAAGACAGTGTGAAGTTCTCCACAACAGAAAAATTTGATGTACCTGTAGCAGGCTATCTACCAACTTTTCTAAGGTAACTTATTGTCTGTAGTAATTCATACCAAAGTGAAAACAGCATTGACCCCATACATGCTTTTACATAATGAACTGGAGAATCTGTTCATTCTGTTTTCAATTGGGTACATGTTTTACACATAAAATAAGTGGCACATTTCACTATTTTGGACCATAAAAGCTGGAATTCTATCTGAAGTACATGGATGTTTTCTGAACATGGACAAAAATTGAAAATCTGCATTATAAGGTGCAGTCCTAGAGTCAATAGTTCCCACACTTATAAAGCTCACTCATAATGTGAAGTTTCCTCATAATCCAACAAAGTTGCAACAGCTGAGAAAGATACATCAAATTAACTCCACATGTAGATGGCTCCAACCTTATTAAAGGCACTGTCAAAGGTGCCAACATCATATAAACACAGTGTACTAATAAATAAAATGATAAATAACCTTGGTATTTCATTTCCATTAACATTGTCAATGAATATAAAGCATTATTGACAAGATCTTCTGGTTTCATTTTAGTTAGCAAATTTAGAGCTGCGTTTGTTTGACAGTAGCATGGAGCAGTGCACTTTATTGTAGTTGTTGTAAATTGGGTGTGGAGATTAGTCTAGTCATAAACAAGTCATAAATGTATTACTTGTATGTACTTTTTGTCAGTGTGTTAGCAAGTACAGTGGTGTGTGGTTAGAACACAAGTTAAAATAGCTCAAATTACATACAGTATATATGTATACGTGTGTGCGTGTTTATCAATATATATATATATATATATACATATATATATATATATATATATATATATATATATATATATATATATTTGAAAATTTAAAGCTCTGTTTGTAACTGCTGTAAATTTGCATTAAAATTAGGTTCATGTAGAAAAAGGTGTTCGTGCACACACACACACACACACACACACACACACACACACACACACACACACACACACACACACACACACACACACACACACACACACACACAGAGTAAAACCTGTTATGAGAGACTGCCCCTTCTGCCAACAAAAAGCAGTCTCTCAAGACAGGTGGTCTGTCATAGTAGGTTTGTACAAAAGGACCAGTTTTTGAGGTCCAGTTTCAGAACAATTTCAAGAAAAATAACCACAATCACTGTACTTATATTCTATTCTTTATTAATAGTTCTTGCTAAAATATTGTATGCATTCATCTAAAAACAAAATTATATAGCAATAAAGATTTACTTCTATCATTGAACATAAAATAACATTTGCATTTAAAGATCACATATTTTAGTATATGAAATCATTTCTGAATTGCTCCTTTATAACAACCTAAATTTGTTTTACGTTTAAACCGCTTTTCTGCAAGAGGTCTGCTCTTTTTCACTTCTTTCAGTTACAGTAATTATTTTCTCCAGCCTTAAATTTGTCTCTTTTTAGTTGGAGGTTCATTCATTGTTATTAAGGTTCTAGGTGTTAAAATTATTAGTGCTTAGTTGTAACATCGAACGTAAGACTGTTTTGACTGGGCTGTGGGAAAATACGAAAAATCTATATATGTGCATTGCATATTTTACAATTAATGAAATAAAAAGAAAAAATTATCTCATCCAGAAACAAAATCCATTTATTCAGAGACAGATGTCAATGGCTTCATTTAGAGATGATATACAGGGATTAACCCTATAAGCAAAGTGTGTAACCCGGTCGCACCAACTTGAATAGATGACAGCTTTGTGATTGGGATGCAATCACTTAACATGGGGGGGGGGGACAACAAACATAACAAGTCTTGAACACTATCAGTCGAATCCCAAAATGATTCTCGCTTGCTGGTTTAATAGACAATGACCTTATTCACCCCCGGCAATACGGATTAACTTTAAAGACAAACAATATACGCGACCTCTACGTCAACTGTGGTACTACAATGGCAATTCATGACATTTACATTAGCCTGGTTTACGGACTGTAGCATCTGTCACCGGTAGCAACAATCCTTTTTTTAAAAAAAATATTCCTTTTATGTTTGTTTTTTATCAGAACAGTCGTTACTAATCAAGCGTTTGTTGTAACAATTGATTACATAGAGGTCAGTGGTGTCTGTCTGTTCTTGCAATACAGTCGTTCATAGGGATGCTGGGTCCTACGTTAAGGTAGGGAAGCAGGCTAAGTGCGGGAATAATTAGTCTGATTCCCTGGTTTGTATGCTCCCTGCATTGCTCACCCTATACCAATAACGGAAAACAATGCAGGGAGCATACAAAACAGGGAACCAGACTAGGAAATAATCTACATATGCTTTAGTCTGGTTTATGACAGAAACTATAAAACACTACAAGCATAGCTAAAACAACTCAAACATTGGTAACCAGCCTTTTTTTTTTTTTTTTTTTTTTTTTTTTTTTAGAACGGTATGAGCGGTAGTTCTTACGGGGATCAAATAAAAGTCAGTGGAGTTTATCCTCATTTTTGCGATGCGGTCGTTCATAGTAGTGTCGAAATGCATATTTTGCCAAGACTTTTGCGGTCGCTGGTCACGGTCAGCAGGTGGTCGCTCATAACAGAGCATTTATATAATAAAATCGATTTGTGCATTATGATTGTGGTTGGAAATGACAGGTGGTCACTCATAGCAGAGGTTACTCACAGCAGTTTTTACTATATATATATATATATATATATATATATATATATATATATATATATATATATATATATATATAACACAAAAATTGATAATGGCACAAAGTCAAAACAGTTTCTCAATGTTTTGGGCTTACCATGATCTTAGTCAGAGGAGAAAAACATATGCCCAACAAACACCCCAAAATCTACAAAAAATTCTGGATTTCTGCATGTTAGAATCACTTGGGGCAATTTACAAGAAGAGATGCAACAAGAGAAAGTTGTGCAGAAATAAATAGGTTGTTGTGTTCTATTTTATAGCGAACCAGTATGCTTTGGCCTAATTCTAAGTTGTAAACAAAGGATGGAAACAGTGTGTTCAGAGATCAGTGCCATCAACAGGATTTGGTAAAAAAAAAATATCCCAATAGAGACATGCAAAGAGGTACTGAAGGAAAGATGTTAAGATAATTTAGTATCTGTATAATGGACAAGAACTATAAGAATAACAGTTTTAACATGAATAGTAATAATAAAACAATAATAAAGACAATAAAATCATTAAAATGTAATTCCTTTTGTACAAAATTTGTGTCAGGGTGCAAAACTGATGACAGACTGTAATTTTGGTAAGTCTGCAATGTGAAGGTTAGATTTTTTCATTTAGGCCAAACTCCCCATGAGTTTTAAATTGTAGTATCCAGTATTGTTCCTTATGTGTGCATTCTATGCCTGACCACCCCAGTTAGATTCAGTTGGTAATTTTTTGAGAGACTCAACTGGATGACCATTTGATTTCTAGTGATTGGTGACTTTCATGTTGATTTTATTGCAAATTTGGCTTTTGTGATTATTCATTCATGATTGAATTTTTTTCTAAAGGCACCTGCTTATGGATGCCAGGGGAGTGAAACTTGTCATTCCTGAATCTGTGCCAGTTGAGTGCATTGCTTTGCGCATCATTGATGCATTTGATTTGTTCGCTTAGATTATCACCAAACAAAAATATCAGTGATAGGATTTTAACCATAGCACAGCTGCTTATAATACTGATTTGGGGGTGGGGGTGGGTCTGGCTTTAGTAGTCCCCTGCAACGCAAAGATAACTTTGTGTATACCTTATACCAGTAGGTGAGACATCATAAACCATCTGCTGTCGAAGTTGTATATTCCTGATTTACTCAAGTGGCAGGCTTTGTACTGAAAAATTTGTCCATAGCATGAATGACACAAATGAAGCCTTGGATCATAAGGCTTTGAATGTATTGTGACTGAAAGTCTGACGTTCTTGTTTCCGTCCTAAATTTGTCCTATACTTTTGGATTCACCTTTGGCACTGTCATACTTTTAACAGTTTGCAGGGCAGAAGAATTTTTCAGAGAGGTCTTTCATCAGATATGACCATGCCTACATTCCTGAATTTACAAATTTTGCTGGAGACAAGTTTCCACCTACTTTTTTTCTTATTTGTGAAATATTGCTACATGTCCTATCCTATTTGTTACCTTGTTTAGCATCTCATTATGTTTATCATCACAAACATTTGTCTTTGAATGGCGACTAAGTCATCTTGGAGACTCTCCAAATCTGTTATCACTGTTGGCATCATTGGATGTTGCAGCGACAGCACCATCATTGTCCTCGTCATCTGAAATGTCTGACACCCCATCATATCATACATCTAGCCAAGGTTTCAATATGTTAAACTGTCCACACCTTGGCAGATTGATCAGATATTTCTGTGCTTCATGTCTATGAATCTCATTGGATGCAATGCCAAGCCACTGTATCCAATCAAAATCAAGTTTAAATTTGAATACTTTTCCTACATGATCGAGACCTTGGGAGCAAACAATTGTAATGAACTGTTAAAGAAGCAAATTTCCACAGCTGGAACATGTTTGCACATATACATCTTTTCACTCAAATACACCCATGATGGCTTCTCTCTGGTACATACATGTCATCATGCTTTAGATGTTAAACTTAAAAAGTACCTTTTGAAGTCAGTTGCCTTAACCATTTTCGGTCAGTGTACAATTCACCACTGTTACACGCTATTGATAGTTGGTATTACATACTAAGAGAGGCAGCTCGAGAAATTGAGTAGATGCTGCTAGTACAGAACTCTGAAATATCTGTTTGATCTGCCAATGTGTAGATTGCTTAACATATTGGAACCTTGGCTAACAAAGACATAACTAACAATTCTGCAATAAAATCATCTCATTTTGTGTTCATTTTCCAGGTTGGTATATACATGTAGCATAAACACTGGAAACAGTGCACTGCAAGTTTTCTTTTCAGTTTTTTTTTCAGGCTTCCCCTGCTGGGAAGTCCTTTGTTCCTGCTAAAAATGAAAAATAGTGCACAAAATCAAAAAAATATATAGAGCATCATCTTCACTGAATCTGACCACTATCCTTGAACCATATGCGCTGACCAGTCATGTGGAATCCAAAGGGTCTTTTTTGGCAATGGATTTCTACTTTTCATGGTTATGTTGTAGTAAACAGAATGTTGTGCACCACTAATGACATGATGGGCCTGTATAACACAATACATTGTTTCTCTTGTATTTTCAGAGGGTATACCCAATGTGTACTATTTCGGGCCATGTGGGAAGTACAATGCCTTGGTACTGGAGTTGCTTGGCCCCAGCCTTGAGGATCTCTTCGATCTCTGTGATAGAAAATTTTCCCTCAAGACAGTGCTTATGATTGCCATACAGTTGGTAAGAATACAGAAAATTGTAGGCTTAGACTACTCGCCAGGCACAACATAACCAACCCAACACCCACTTGTACCCCCAACACCCACATTCCCTGCATCAGCCTCGCCACTTTGGGACACGACAGTAGGGTAAGGATAATGATCATTGCTTAAAATTGTGTGCTGGTATCCATGATATGCTGTCGATTGTAGTTTTATTTCATAAAAATCTTGATGCCTTTACTGATACTGACTGTGCACATGTGGAGCTCATTAGCACGATTGTGAAAAACACTCAACTTGCAGTGAATGTGGCAGGCTTATTGGTATGCAGATGCAGATAACCTCATTAGATTTTTTTTTTTTACAGTTTTATAAATTAAAGAAAAAATGTTGACAGAAACAACAGAAATGTTGATAGTACATTTGAGCAGTAAAGCAATTTTTCAATTTGTAAAATTTTTTTAAACACATTTCTTTAATTCGGACTTGAATCTTTGCTTCATTGAAAATCTTGTCTGTGTGATTAAGCAAAAAATCACTTGAAGTCAGTGTTTTCCTCTCCTTTTAGGGTTGCAGGGCCTCCTTTTAAAGACACCACTGTGCTTAAAGCCAATATCACTACACTGAAATATACTGGACCTTGTATTGGTTTGGTTATTTGACAGGCAACTGATTGTATTTGTACTTCCAGAACATTGTCACCTATTTCGTTTGATTGGTGTTAATTAACATGGAGGTGCTAAAGTCCACTTCTTGATAGAGCCAGCTTGATTACAGCATTGTATAGGCATTGCACTTGATGAACAGTATTCTTGGTTTATCATTTGGTACCATGTATTACATGGGTCTGTCAAGAAACTCTAAATCATGATCTTTCATGTAAATTTATAGCAAACAAAAAATCATTATGGAGTCATATTAGGAATACTAGTCCATAGTACAGTTAAATTCCAGATGAAGGACAGAAAAAGGTATTAAAGAAATTATGAACTAGTTAGGAGTGAGAAGGCCCCCACCCTCATGTGTGTGTATATTTTTCAAAGGGTTTGAGTGGGGCATGTTAGATATAATAGCTTGGAAGACTGACATAGAAACCACTTGTATGTACAAAATTACATTCTGTTATAAAGTTGAACAAAAAGACAGTTCCTCCATAACTTGTTGTACCTCAAAGAAGTTTTCTGGATCTTGCTCACATTTTAGTTGGGTTTATATCCTTCATTTACTGTTTTCTTTATAAAGTCACCCCATCTGTAATTGTATTTGGAGTGGGTGTAAAATGCATGTAGCATTTTTCACTGCTAAATTGTGTGCATTTATGGATTTGCTTTGTTATGAAAGAGAGTCACTTATGTCAGTCTCTAAACTACATTATAATGATATTGGCAGCCACAGGCAACTTTCCTTAGAATGTCAGAATCTGTTGACAGCATCAAAAGACTGTTATTTTTAATAAAATGTTTTGTCTAAAATTTGATTACCTTTGGTAATTTTTTGTAGCTATGGTTAGCATAAGCAGATCATAGACCAGTCTATTCACAAAAATTAATTATCGGCTACACAGCAGAGTACACGACTTAGCCCCAGTTGCTACAGAGATCATTTTGAATTGAGTTTTTCAAGAAATGCATTACAAAGACACATAAGACCTTCTGTCAGTAGCAAATTTCATATTCATTTATTTATGTTGACTAGAACTTGTGTGGAAATAGAAGTAGTCAATTTTTGCCATTTTCCCAGAATTAGTGTGGAGTTTACTTGTACTTAACCTAGTGAATATGGGCCTTTCAAAAGCATGTCACAGGTCAGTTTGTGTATTTACTTCACACATGTGGTCTAGATGAGAGCCGATTAACAGCAAATTTCACTTAACTGGGATACATTTTATTGATGGATGTAGCACCTAGGCAGAATCGGCCTCAGTCAACCCCAGACTGAAAGATGTGCGTGATCAGTAGACTTGAGCGGGTGTATGCTGATGAAAATTGCTACTCTCTGAACACCCACTACCACATAAAAATGTTCTGGGAAGATATGCGTTTGGCATAGTTGAATGAAATTTGGTAGGTATCTTGGTATGTGTATTTCAATGACCTGATTATGTTTTTAGCTCCACTTGTTGCAAACCAGAAGAACTTATAGGATGGCCTGTTGTCAGTTGTCAGTCATCCGTTATCAGTCCATCCATTAGCACAAGTTTTTTTTTATCATTACTATTCATAAACTACTTGGAAGATTGCCATGAAACTTTACACACATTCATGCTATAGTCTAGTTGGTACTAACTGAAAATAATGCTAGTCAGGCATCCAGTACGGCCAGCCTAGTGGCTATCACGAAAATCATGTTACTGCTACCTCTCATGAATGAATGGCCATCTCATGGATGAATGGTCATATTAGCATGAGGTTTGCACTAAAAGACTTCTTTTACTTGGTTCTAAATGAAAATTGTGCTTATATAATGTCCAGTATGACTGCCACAGTAGCCATCTTCAAAATCCTTTTACAGTAGTCCCCCTCTTGAACGGCCCCCTGACCAGCGGCCACCTGCTTCTTAGGAACAGAATTCCTTGACACCACCGAGTTTGTATTCAAAAGTACCCCTCAAGAATGGCCACCCAACATGACCAGCGACAAGCATATTAGTACAAAAATGTAAAATGTTCCTTTCACAAGCGGCCACCTTTTATTTCAAATGTATCCAGAACCAATAATTAATTCATATTGCGACGTAAGGTAAGTAATCAGATTATCTCTCAATCTCCCAATGTCAAGTTTCTGTTACTGAAAGAAGTGTTGACTAAATTACATGGACGCCTGATTAGCATTATTTTCATTTAGTACCAACTAGAATTAGATTAATATTATATCATTGTCTATAAAAGCCCACGTTTACAGGAAATGGGCCCAACAATGTTATGATAGAGTTTTGGGCTTGACACTTCTGTCCAGTTCTTCTCTTTGATGATTACAACCAGACGTAATTGTTAAGATCACAGCGGGGTCAGCATAGGCTAAAAATAGATTTTGTGCATTTGCACACGCACAGAGGAATTAACCTTGAACAAACAAGGGTACCAGACAAAGACCGAAAAATCATGTGACAACACATTTATCGCTTCCTTTACGAAGAAGGCATTTCGTCCACTCTACAAAAGTTTCGTTTGCATAATTAAATCGTATACAGTTAGCAACATCCGAATAAATCATTACCAAACATTAACATGTCGTTATGTAAACGGAGACATATTATTTTAGAAGAAAGTCAATTATTCTACTTGACGTCGGGTGAGGTGGGGAGTGGGGGACTTGCTGAACAATTTTATGTAGAAAAGACTCGAATAAAAGAATTTTATGTTGAAAATACTCGAATAAACAACGTCGTAACCGATAAGAAGGTTATTCAGCAGCAGTGGGAAAATGGAGCAAATGGAAAGAGAATTATGTATGTACCAAGATTTAAATGACGTTTGGTTTTGCAATGTGCATGACAACAACACCCGCTCACATATCACGCTTACACCAAGAATAAGAACTATTAATGTATATTCAGTTGAAATAAGTCTATTGTTATAACAAGAAGAACCTTTTAATAATTGACGTTACTTTTAAACAAAGATATTAAATGAAGATGTTAAATGCTTTTAAGTATGTAGCTTTCTTACTACGTACATTACATATTCTTTTCACAAAAAATTTAGACCCCCTCTGGAAAGGCCACCCGTCTTAAAAGGCCACTTTCCCAGTGCAGAAGGAGTGGCCGTATAAGAGGGGGACCACTGTATTACCACTTCTCCTGAATAGTAAGTCATATTGACATGTGGTTCCCACGAGAAGACATCTTATGATGTCTAGTTGGTCCTAAATGAAAATGGTGCCAATCGTAATGAATATACTGCCACAGGAGCCAGTGTGAAAATCTTGTGTAGCAAACTCCACCTGAGTGGATTGTCATACCAATACGGGGTTTCACCAAAAGACTTCATTTGATGCCAAGTTGGTCTTAAATGAAAACGGGGCTGATCTGGTGTCCATCTTGAATCTACTTGTTCTAAATGGAAAATTCAAAATGGATGGTCATGTCATCATGGAGATTTTACTGACAGACTTCTTATGATGTCTAGTTGGACTTAATAGAACAAGGAGCCAATCTTGTGTCCAGTTTGGACACCACCATCTTGAAATTATTTCTAGGGCTTTCCTCTTGAATGGTAACTCATATTGAAATGGGGTTTTCACCAGAAGATCTCAAATGTGGCTTTCTTGAAAATACTGTCAATACTCAGTGGTCTTGTCAACATGGGGATTTTCTAAACAACAACTTATGATCTATATTTGACTCTAATGGTGCCATTCAGACATTCAGTATGCCTGCCACATTGGCCATCTTGAAAATCTTATCATACTTTCTGTTGAAAACATAGGTACAGCAGAATGGGGTTTTGACTGAAAGACTAGTTGAAACTGGTACCGATCTGATTATTAATATGCCTATCATAATGGCCGTTTGAAAGTCTGGTTTTATTGACATTGTGCTTTCACTGAGAGACATGTGATGTCTGGTTGGTGCTAAATAGAAACGGTGCTAGTCTGATATCGATTATGGCCACCATGGATGCCATCCTCAAAATCTTGTTATCATTGTTGCTCCAAAACAGAAAGTTGTATCAGTTTGGGCTTTTGACCAAAAGACTTCTTATGATGCCATGATTCTAAATGAAAATGGTGCCAAGTTGACATCTGTTATGTCCACTACTGCATCAAATTTGAAAATCTTGTTATTGCTGAAGAATATCAAAGATGCTTTTAACACTCTGCATTTGAAAGGAAGATGTAGTCTTATCTTGAATACCAGGAAATTTATTTTAACCAGTAGAGCATCAGTTTCTAAACTCGACGAATTTATACATTTTTATCTCTTGTAAGGGCATGGCTGCTTTGCAGACATAAATCTAGTGTAATGTGAGATATAATTATGAATGATACATATGACTAATCATTTGTACATAAATTTGGTCAAATTCCTGTTTAGTTGATGTTTATTTTGTTTTGGGAGAGAAAATGTTTTTGATGTTGTCTTTTATGAATGCTAGTTCTTGAGGTCTTCTATTCTGATGATATGAACAAACATTTCAGATTTGATTGAAATTTAGTCAGTACTACGGACTCCAAAGTGGCAGTAAGCAATCACTGACCGATCTATGCATTATGCGCAACACATGATGGATGCATGGCCATACCATCAACTCACTTGGTCTTATGACAGGAAGAGCTAAACATTATGGTCCTTTTGATCAAACTTGAAATATATGTTTATCTAAGTAAGGTCTTTAAGAATTTTGATGAGTGAAATCCATGCATGTTAATGAGGTGATCTTGCATCTGTGTGGCTGAACTTGTCCCAGAGAACGCCATATTTCAGTTCTGATTTTGATCAAACTTCAGATTTTAATACTTGAAATCAAGATCTTGCGTGGGTTTGATGAGTGAGATCCATGCATATTAATGAGCATGGTTCATACAATCATTAAAGGTTATTGAAAGTCATTGAGAAATGAGGTAATCTTGTATATGATTAGCAGACCTTGCCACCAGTGTGGAAGCCAAAATAGCAGTTTGTATATTTATACAAGGGAAGTAAGTCAATAGGAGAATCACAGGTTTTATGTTATGAAGAAAGTTTTCCTCCTTGGAGATCTTCTCAAATTTGAAAGAACCAGTTATATGTTTATACACATTAAGGATTAAGTTAAATAATCTAATTTAAAACTGAAAAACAATTTATGTGAAAAGTATACAGGATAATAAAAGAACGAAAAACTTGCAGCTATAGCAAATATTTTATATATAATGTCGAGAATGAATTTGCTGTTTTGTACTGGATGTACTCACTTGTAAGTCGAGTCCAACTGCAAACTGCTCAGACCCAGATCTGCTGGTACAGCATGTGACATTTGTGCAGTTTGTTAGGAGTAATCAATAGAATAAACAATATATACCCTGTTCTGCAGGTGCATTATGATATATTTGTTGTTTGCTGTTTTACTCAACTTATAATTAAGTATAGATGGTGCTTAAGAACCAGGTAAGTATTGTTTGTGTTTTTCTCTGGCACACCAGTAACTATAGTCTACTAGCCACAGATTATAAAGCATGATTCAGTCATGGCTACTTTGTGTGCTGTTTGCTAATCATGGTCAGTTCAAATTTGCGGTATGTTGCATGAGGCAAATGCAAATTATTTCATTATATTGAGTATACATATCTATCATAAAGCTTCGTGTTTTTGAGTAGTACTTGCAGATTGTGTTTTTTAAAGGAATAAAATTGGGTCAGGTAACCCTAGTTCACTTTCGTTAAATAGAAGGGGAAAAATGATTTAAAATTTTTTTCATTCCAACTGACAATTTTTGTTTTAACATTAAAGTGGTAACACTCATTTTTTTGCTAGTCCTGACAATGTGGCAGCTAAGTACTTCAGACTTGACTTAACATTCCACAGTTTCACTACATGTATGAATTTGCTTTCCTAAACATACAGTTGTCATTTACTAGTTGTGAGTGATATCTGGCCCACTTGGGACTCTTCTTGTCATTCTGTGTTCTTCATGACCTAGCAGATTTCTAGGTTGTTCATATTCTAATCCAGTATTCTTGGAAGCTCTACACAGATGAAATAAATGTGCCCCTGTGAAGTAAAAAAATGCAGCACCATTGATTTCTGGATTAGTCATGGCTGGTTGTGATCATATAGCTGTGTAGCAGTTGAAGAAAAGAACTATTTAACCATTGATTGGATTTTACCCAAAAATAGTTATTTATTAAGTTAGCTTCCTTTTGTAAGCGACAGTACTCTATCAGTTAGGCAGCTAAAGGTGACAAATTTATTCATTGGTATGAAATTTGTTACAGCCTTGCTGATAGACCACGTACTGCAGCAAGAATATAGGGCCAGAAAATTTTGTTTCAGACTCACTGGCTCAGGACCAGTAGAATCATTCTCAATCCAGGTCCACATAAGCCTAGTATTAGTCCAGCAACTAAGTCCGACATGAAACATTCTGGAAACCTATCCAGTAGATGCTTGATTCTGGTGTAGGCCGAGGAAAGACAAATGTTTGATTTCAGACTTTTTAAGGCTTAAACGGTTGAAACAACTATGAAATATGAAGGTCTGACAGGTTATTGCATGGAACTTGCTTCCAACTGCAGCATGAAATATAAAATGCTTATGATGTAATCTTTTGCAAATTGGGGCTGCTGTTTTTTACACACACCTCATTAAAGCTGTCAGCGGGTACTCGGGTACCCACTTATTCATAATTACCCAGGTAATAAAATTAGTCATAGGGTACCTGTTTAGTTCTTGTATAAAATAAAAAAACAAAACAAATTTCCAAGTTCACATAAATGATTATTTCTGGTGATGTCAGGAGCAAATGAGACACAGAATAGTGAGTACAGTTCGAGGCTCATGTCATGTAACTATTGGCTGTTGTTAATTTATCTATCATTGACCTCTGTCTACTGATCTTATATTTTTGACTTGTGCGATCATATGGCTACCTATGTCAGACAGGTTCTATTTATAGTAACTGTACATGACATGTTTCCAAGAAAACAGACAGGTTTCTTGAATTTGAAACCATGCATTACAGATTCATTATAGTTTGATACATATTTAAGTAGCAGAAAAAAAAAACATGGTGCCAAATATTAAGTGAAAAGGGGCATTTTTGATGCAACTTGTGCATCTTATATAACTGAAAAATTTTAGAGGAGAGGGATTTTGTTAAACTGAAGATCATGTTGCAGCAGGAAATGGACAA
The DNA here is from genome assembly GCA_016617855.1 of Megalonaias nervosa. Classification (NCBI taxonomy): domain Eukaryota; kingdom Metazoa; phylum Mollusca; class Bivalvia; order Unionida; family Unionidae; genus Megalonaias; species Megalonaias nervosa. The sequence goes on along the minus strand of JAECUM010004395.1, from coordinate 41,351 downwards.
ATCAATAGCGCTTTACAAATTTTGAAAGAGGAATTCGACAGTGACATTAATATAGCATTTAGAAATTGTGGACTTCACTTTACTACCTTTGAGTGAAAGTTTAATGTGTAGACTAGCTCAAGTGAAAGTTGTGTATAAATAATTTATCATTTTGTTTCTGGTCTGTATTCTCGTACTAATCCACATAGATTTAGCTGATTTGTGACAAGAATTTTAGCTAACTGCAGATCCAGGTAAGTAGCAAAACAAAATCTACATTTTCAGTGATTATGCCATGTAATATATACTCTTTATGATCAGATTACACTTTTTTGCTACTTGCATTAATATTAATTACGCTTATACCTCTCAGGGAGTTGACATGTTTGGACTTACAAAAAAAAGAAAAACATTTCAGGTTCACATTTAAGACAATTTCACTTTGATTGGGTACTAAGGTACCATTCATTAGGATCGACGGGTACCCAGTTGACTTTTCCTAAAATTTTGACAACATACCTGCCATAAGTGTTTTATAATTCCCATTCTTCTGTCCATCTCTTACCAATTTAGTTTCTGTACAAGAACTTTAGTTGCCCACCATCTGCAGTTATCTTGCAGATAGGCTGCACTTGGGGTAAGGAAGAACATATTGATTTTGGCTAAAAATCTTGAAAGGCGAGACTAAAAGAGGAAATAGGTTTCTGTACAAAACTTGAGTCTACAGTTAAAAGATTTTATGGGTAGTTTTTACATGAGGTAACGATGAGCTATAATGACATCCACGTCAAATGGTCAAAGGTGAAGGTCACCTTGACTGATAGAAGAAAAATGATCTCCACACTATAACTTAAGTTCTCTTCAATCTTAAGTTAGCAAACTTTGTTGATGGCTTGCATTTGGGGTGAGGAAGAATCCTATTCATTTTGGGCTTAAGAGATCATAGGTAACAATCACTTTGACTAATAGAAGAAAACTGGTTTTCATGCGGTATCATCAGTTTTACATCATGGACCTGGCCCAAACGTTCTGGATAACGTGCGCTTAGGATAAGCAAGAAGGCTGTTGATTGGGAGTCAAAAGTTCAGATGTGGCTGAAATAATAAAATTAATGGTTTCTGCATAATAACATAGATTCTGTATGACATACCTTGAGTAAACTTTGTCCATGGCTTGCACTTGGGGTAAGGAAGAAGTCTATTGATTATGTAATCGAGAGCAATGGTCAAGGTTACTCTAAAAGAAATAATTGTTGCCATGCAGAAATGTCAGTTATCTACATTAGCAACTATTAAACATGGGGGCAGGCATATAATGTGCTGTTCATGGTACTTTTGTTGTGTATTGCATTTAGATTTAAAGAAAGACAGTTGTTTGTCATTCATTGAACATTAAGTGATAATTGAATTTGTGCTCTCTTTTTCAGATAACAAGAATGGAATATGTGCATTCAAAACACTTGATATACAGAGACGTTAAACCCGAAAATTTCTTGATAGGAAGAAATTCCACACGGAAACAACATATCATTCACATAATAGACTTTGGTTTGGCAAAGGAATATATAGACCCAGAGACTCATAAACATATTCCGTATAGAGAACACAAAAGTCTCACTGGCACAGCTAGGTACATGAGTATAAACACTCACCTTGGAAAGGGTAAGGTCAATTTAAATCTATCCACATACATTTCAGACACTGGGGAGGGACCTAAATACTATAAAAATTTCTGAGGTTCGGGTTTTTCAGAACAACTGCTGACTACTTTGAACTAAAAATTCTTCTGTAGTCCATGGTAGATTATAAAATTGTGTCACAAATCATAAAAAGATATAGAAGCTTGTCACTTCAGAAAAACAAGTGTTCATTTTTAGACCATGTCTGATAGATGTCCTTTATGAGAAAGAACTTTGTAACAGTTATTGTGATCAAATATTTTTCTGCCCAGTTTTATAATGGCCCCTATTGTAAAAATGGCAAGACATAGCTAACACTCATTTTGGTGGCGGTGACAGCAGTGGCAAAAGTTTGATTACCAGTTGTTTTTTTATTTTTTTTATTTTAACATTTCTCAGTATAATCTCGAGACTCCAAACCTATATGGGGCTGCCATTGTAATTAAGCATGAGCTGAGCATCAATAAGTATTACTCAAAAATGCCAACAATTCCCGATGTTACAGAATTATGAGAATATTTAGTAAAAGTTCAGCATTTTGAATTGTTGAAATTCTGGAAAATCCCAATTTTTTGGAATAATTTCTAAACTGGAGCTTTTTATGTCGACATGGGTAGGGAAAACATACTTCTGTGCCAATATGATAGAATATATTTACTGTGAAGCAAGCCATTTAGACTGTAAATAGGTGAAAAATGGTGGCAGAGATGAAGAGGAAAGAAAGATGCAGCTATAATTTTAGGAGTCAAACAAATATGTATGGTTATTGTTTTACCAAAAACATTGAAGGAATTCAGGGTTCAGAATTTGGATTAACGGATACCTCATTGATTCTGATTGGACTGTGATATTTACTGTATACCTATATGTATAGGCCATGATTCTGATTGGACTGTGATATTTACTGTATACCTATATGTATAGGCCATGATTCTGATTGGACTGTGATATTTACTGTATACCTATATGTATAGGCCATGATTCTGATTGGACTGTGATATTTACTGTATACTTATATGTATAGGCCATAAGATGATAAAGCATGATTGATGTATAGTAGTTTGTTACTTTTAGGTTACATGTTATCCATTCTGGATGGTTTGTCTTGATTCATTAAAAAAAAGATTCTGTACTTGGATTCTTCATAAGCATGGTTAAGGGTTGGCTCTCTGAATACAGTCTTGTATGTATATCCCCCACCCTCCATCAGCCCTGAGGCAAGGTCAGCATCATTTGAAAGCTTTGGGTAAGCATTTCCAAGCCTCAGGGAGATTATTTTTATCATCTGTTGCACCTTCTGCAGTTATTAAAACTACAGTTGCTATTTGTATGATGCAGTCAGGCAAGCGAGACATGAAGTTTTGTTGTTGAAGCTATGTAATTTTAAATATATATTCAACTACCATTTCCACCCTCCTCTTCCCCAGACCAACAGCAGCTCTGATACTCATCATTATCTAAACTGTCTTTACATTTCATGTCGTTTTACTGACACCCAACCCAAACCCACCCACCCACCTAAAGCACCAAACTTAATATGTATTTGTCCAGATGATGGTGTTCAAATGGTACTCGAATTTGGTTCTGCTTTCAGGTCCCAGTGCAGAGGGTCATAAGCAGTGTTTCCCTTTACCCTCATTTGTACTTCAGAGACCCCCAAATTTTTAATGTTACCCCCAGTTTTAATACCCAAGTTTGTTTTTTTTTACTCAGTCTGACCCCCAGTTTCGACATCAAGGAGATATTTGACTCTCAGTCTTGCATCCCTAGGGGATACACTGGTCATAAGGTTAATTTATACAAATTTGAATAAAAGAGAAATTTTTGCAATTAAAAAAATTGAAAAACTATTTTCAAAAGAAAAGATATGTCTAGTATACATAATTTTGGTTGACTGTTAACCCTTGTGCTGGCACCCTCAGGATATATGATTTGATTCCTCACGCACAATCAGAAATGACTAATTTTGCCAATGAAAGAAAAATGGAATACAGAGCAGATGAAGAATGAATGCAGATGGAATGCAGAATGAATGTAAACTGAATGTGCAGATACAAAATGCAGATCAGTAAATGGTAAACAAAAACAAACCATACTTTGAAGCCTTTTTTGGTGGCCATTGTATTTACATAGTTGAAAACCCTTGCACCTGTTAACCCATAATCTAATTCTTTTCTCCTGACAGTTTTTCACCCCGTACAAGCCATAACATTGTTCTTATGAGGGGCACACATAAATAACCACCAGTGATGTTCCATCATCACGGTGATTATATCTGTGCTGTTTTTAATGGAATGGTACAAGACAAAAAATTGCTTACAGATTATTTTTTATACTGATTGCATTGCAGTTTTATCTGAAAAATAATCTAAGGTCAGTGCTGTCTCTTTCCATGTCATGCATTAGCTATATCATTAAAGCATATTTAATAAGACAAGATATGAATGCACTAGTTCTTTCCCTTCAAAAACACTATTAAAAGCTGAAAACCAAACTTTGGTAAATATATTTACATTTCTTTCCAAATGAGTGAAAACAATACAGTATATGGAATTAAAGAATCAGAATGCATCATTGAGACCATCAACCAAAAAATGTTTGAGATGATGGCTGCAATGCAAATGAAGTTTGAATTTGCAAACAAAATAATTTCAAATGCAGATTTTGTAAATGTACCCATCTTGTATCAAGGATCGTTTTTTTAAAAAACATAACATTTCTTCTTCTTTGGTGGTGGTGGTGGTGAATTACACAAAAGAATGAGGATTAGTAATGGCATAACATCAAAAGTGCAAGAAGCAGGGGGAAACCTGAAATACTCAAAAGTATGTCACACTGACTTGCATTTTATGTCATTTTGCAAGAGAGCATCAGTTTTTCTTAGAGCTCAAAGGCATTTTTGCTAGATGTAATGCCAGGGATTAATGTATAGAAGTTGAGTTTTGTTGGCATACATGGAATAATGTTTAAAATTACTAGATTTTGTTTTAATTTATTAGATTGAAGCCCATGTCTATTTTTTGCCTTTTTCAGAACAGAGTCGTAGAGATGACTTGGAAGCTTTAGGTCACATGTTTATGTACTTCCTCAGAGGCAGTTTGCCTTGGCAGGGACTGAAAGCTGACACACTAAAAGAAAGATACCAAAAAATTGGTGATACAAAGAGAGCAACGCCTATTGAAGTTCTTTGTGAGAACTTTCCAGGTTAGCTTAGATCTTGTATTAAATTTAATCAAAGTACGCTGTGATGATTACATTTTTATGGTTATGTATGAGCAATAAACAAGACATACCTTAACCCTTTTAAAGTACTTGTTGCAGCAGAAGTTGTGCCAAGTCTCAGCATTTGCCATTATTCAGGTAAGCAACTGTTCACACATCCAGGTAATTGAACTTGACATGGATAGTTGTGAAACTGAATTTGATTCACACAGTGAACCATGAGACAAGCCTTCTGTCATGGTTTTACCATGCGAAGAACTTTTAATAGATGTTGGTTAAAACATGTGCTGCCAGCAGAACTGGCCAACTCCAGCACATGTAAGCTTAGCTTCATTCAATAAATATGGGCTGATGATAGTGATGGTGTCAGCAGATTTGAATATTTTGAAGTAGATGAGATTATTGGAGCTGGGAAAGTGTTACTGAAATACTAATGAGTGAATTTGAGCCTGAAAAAAATGTTGAATACAGGCCAGATTATGATCTTTAAAGCCACACCAAAGATGTAAGTTAACGAATAAAACCAGGCCATGGGCCAGATTTGGCCCTCCAGCTGTATATTGCCCACCCCTTCTGTAGATGATTTATTTTTTTATGAGGATTTTATGTATCTCAGGTCAAAATGAATCTTGATGCAGATCAGAGAGTAAATGAATTGGACAGGATGTTCGGTTTTAGACATTTTTCCCTTCCATCTCCAGACTTAATCCCTTAGAATACTCTTGAAAAGGTACTGATTGAAACGGGATGCCATACTAGATTTCATTCACCGCAGATATTAGATCATATGGATCCAAATATTCCTTGCCCGAACTTAGCCAATACTTTTATATTTAGTTTTACAGGCCACTTATTTCTATAGCTGATTGGATTGATGGATTTGAGGAGCAAATTTAAGAAAACACTACTATAGGAATATTTACAAACTGTCATTTTAGGTGTCTTTAACATTGTATACATGAAAACTCAACCATTAAAATGGATAAGTAACTTTGAAACTGTTTTATGCAAATAATTAATACTCAAACCAAAGTAACAGATAAAAGTGCATGTGAACCTGAAAATATAATTGAAATCAATGTGCCAGTGCATGCAGTTAGTGAACACTATCTGACCTGTATAAACAGACATGCTCTCAAATTGTTAAAAAATGGTTACTGCATTGAAACAGGATACCTGGACATTACATAGTTTGATGAGAAAAATATCTTCACTGATTGAATGTTCAAACCCTTCTACTCTGTCAGCAATATAGCTGATGTCAACACTGCCTTAGACATATGTTATCAGATCGTAAAAAATCTGAAAATCTAATGAAGATACAAGTCTTTTTATAGATTAATCATGGAGCATCATCCATTGCCTCACAACATGCCCAATATATCATCTCCATGTATTTGCATGTGGATGCTGGACTGCTGCAAAATCCTGAAAAAAATTTAGTACATTGCTATGGATAGGGTTTTTGTGGC
>JAECUM010004395.1:0-32500 GCA_016617855.1 Megalonaias nervosa | reverse complement strand
AAAGTTAAAAAGAAATTACTTAATTTGGATTCCTGGGAATTATTTTTAAACCAGTAGAAGATCAGTTCCTTTAACAGACTTGTTTGACGTCTTTGGTTTATTTGCCTTTATGTCTATTGCTACATGTATGTCATAATTGTGTTTTAGTTGCTGCATATATTTTTAAAAATTTTTTTATTACTGTAAGGAAACAAATGGGAGATATTTTGGCAATGAGAGAGCTGTGGAATGTTTAATATATTGGTCTGTGTATAACAGTACCCATCTGGAATCTGCAGAGAACGAGATCTGCCTGCGCATTATGTGATAGCGGGTCTTAATCAGTGTTACAATTATAAACAATGAACGTCATAGATTGTGATCTGTATGCACATTGTAACAGCAGGTCTGGATCTATGCTGTTCCCTTAAAATGGCTGTTTGCTTCAAATAGTAAATGGAATGAACATCAGGTACCCCAGTCTGTTAGTATAATGTGTAACAACAGAACAGGACCTGTGCTGTTTGCTTCAAATTGTAAATAGAATAGACATCATTTGCACATTATATGGGGCAGATTGGATTCTCTGCTGATTACAGTTGGGATCAGGTTAAGTATCTTAAAAAATGGTATTTTAAAAGAAAAATTATTTTAATTTTTTCTTGCAGAGGAGCTTTCTAAGTATCTTCAGTATGTACGCAGATTAGATTTCTTTGAAACGCCAGACTATGACTACCTTCGAAAGCTTTTCACAGATCTTATGGAGAAAATGAGTTACGAAAAAGATGGAGAGTTTGACTGGGTGGGACGTCAGGTATACACATCTAAGATCTTCATTCCTAAGCCTATTTCCATTCATCTTAAACAGGAATTGAGACAAATATATTTCCCATTTTATGTAGAGAATCGAGAATAATTCATTAATGTCATAACAATTGAAGTAATAGGTTGTTAATTTTAACCAAGTTCGGTAGAAAGCAGTTTCCATGTTTCCTTTTTAGTTTCAGTTTTGAGCATTTTACTTTTAATTGGCACCATGTAGACATAGTTGTTGATAACATTATATATATATATATATATATATATATATATATATATATATATATATATATATATATATTCAGCTTCAGGTACCTTATTGGAGATATGTGTAATTTGTAATATTCAGATCAACTGTACCATGTGAAGTTTAAGTGCTCTTTCAGCACTGGCATGCCCTTAGACCCACAGGTGGCTAATGTATTTCAGACTCTAGTAGTAGCATTCAGGGCTGTTCCATTAAAACATACATGGGACCCAAGGAAGGCACTTTTAAAGTTGGGTACTTAACCCATAGAAGCATTTTAGAAATTTCTTATCATTTTAATATGAACTCTGTGAAATCTAAGTACCCTGGCATATATTTTTTAAAAACTGCCTTCCCTGAATACCGTGTATGTTTAAATGGAACAGCCGTCAAGACAAAGTAATAGAATGAAAAAATAATACATCTTTTTTCATTTTTTAAAAAAATTCTTTTTAATGGTTGTTTTGTTTTCTTTTTTAAGATACAGTGACACATCTTCTGATATTTTAAATGTCTGGGAAGCTTTACAAGATTCAGTCTGGCAACTTGATCTATAATGTTTTTGTTTAAAATAAATCACTGACATCCTAGACAATTGAATTAGTCATGTCTTGACTTGCTTTTAAGTGTGTTGTTATTAATTTTCAAAAGAAAATTGCCGTATGAATTATTGTTTGCTATGTCTTGCTTATTCTGTTAGATGGGGTGGGAATGAAATTAGTGGGTGATTATAATACATTTTTTTTTCCTGTGGTTTAATGAGCATCCTTTTTGTAGGAAATGAAATATACTCTCCCTGCTGATAATGAGGTAATTTATTCTTGAGAACTAGTATCCTACTTATAGCTTTCAATACCAATCAACATACTTATATTTTACTGGCTTCGTTTGCAGACTGGAATTGCTTGCCTCTCACATAGCTAAATAAAAGATGTGTGTTATCCACCAGGTTATGCGTTTTTTTTTCTGCACGTGATGTCAAAATCTTTAACTCTACTCTCCTCCGACTGAATTGGTTATTTATAATTTTAGAACAAGGGAGTGAAGTGAATGTTGATTGCTTTTTGCTTCTTCCTAATAGTGAAGATGTAGTGTATTTCAACTTTAAGAGCTTGTGAAGCTTGTTTCCTAATAAATATATTAGCACCAAGGAAAGGAGACTGTCATTAATTTTCTTAACGAGCCCAATAATACTGTGCCTATGAATAGCTGTTTTATACCTTTTAAATCAATTGTCCTTATGACCTTGAATTATTTCACAATCGGTGATGGTGCATTAGAAAACATATTGGGAAATTACTGATTGTACACTTTATGGTTTCAGATCTTCTGAAGTATTAAACAGTTCTTGATTTATACTAGACATTTCAGGCAGTAGCCAGTTACATCAATTTTAAATTTCTGTTTGTATTCACAACATGTGTATCTTTTCGTACAATGGACAGAGAAGAAAAGGGCATTAACTAGAACAGTTACTTTCATAAAATTTAGTAGTCTTTGCTGAACTTAGCAACATTGGCTATTATGACTACTACTGAAGGGAAGGGGGATCTCTAAAGAAAATTCCTTAAAATTATGTTGTAGTGACTACTATTAATATGTGCATGCAGTTCTTTCACCTTTAGCAAAAATACTTTGACCTGTGTCTTATTTCATGCACCTAGCATTTATAATTGGACTTGTTAATCATTTTCTTCTTTATAATAAATAATAATGGTTATTAATAACTGATAATTCTAAAATAACTACCCAGGTTTTTCAAAGAAAATAGGATATTTCACTTCTCATTCAGGAGAAGATTGTTCCTAGTTTCAAAGAATCTCTATTACATATTCCAGGAAATGTTTTTTATGGCTTTTAAATCCACTTGTTTTAAAAAATAAGACATTTATGCATTAACATGAAAGGAAGAATTGTTCCTGTGACCTGATATAACTGTGGATCAAATCAACCAGCTTCTGCAGATAGAACAGACTCAGACCTGTAATCAGATAATGTACTATTCTGTGTTTTTAAATGAACAGCATCAGCCCTGATTTGCTGGTGCAGTATGTGACTACAGATTTTAGTCTACGCTGTTTGCATTTGTATATGGTTATACAATGGAAACCCACCACTACTTTTTATTTCTTCTACAAGATGCACTTTCTGTTCATCTTTACAACTTTGATCGACAGTAAAATTATATTTAAAGGTAAACTAAGGGGAAAATCTTTGATAAGAACATTTTTCCTACCTTTCTTAAAACAAGTTTTGGAAATTAAAAATCGACTTCTTAAGTAAAATTTAATCCTATTGAATTCTCAGTACTTAACACAAAAATCTGTGGAAAGTTAGATTGTAGGTTGTCTAAAATTACCAACTACATTACCTTCAGTGAGTTAGGTTTGGTTTGGTGCTTTGAGTGATGTCATTCCAGCACATGCCAACCATCCATTACTGTAGTGGTGTACTGATTGATCAGTTATTTGAAATGAAAATAGTGGGGTTCTTTGTTCAGAGATATGGCCTTGATGTGCCATCCAAAATAAATTAAATATCATTAAAATAGTAATAAAAAAGGGTAATACCTGAATCTACCAATTATAACATGACCAGCAGGACAATGTAATACAGAACTATATAAGTCTACCAATTATAACATGACCAGCAGGACAGTGTAATACAGAACTATATAAGTCTACCAATTATAACATGACCAGCTGGACAGTGTAATACAGAACTATATAAATCTACCAATTATAACATGACCAGCTGGACAGTGTAATACAGAACTATATAAGTCTACCAATTATAACATGACCAGCAGGACAATGTAATACAGAACTATATAAATCTACCAATTATAACATGACCAGCTGGACAATGTAATACAGAACCATATAAGTCTACCAATTATAACATGACCAGCTGGACAGTGTAATACAGAACTATATAAATCTACCAATTATAACATGACCAGCTGGACAGTGTAATACAGAACTATATAAGTCTACCAATTATAACATGACCAGCAGGACAATGTAATACAGAACTATATAAGTCTACCAATTAAAATTTGTCAAGCTGGAAAGTTTAATACAGAACTATGTGACTACTACTCATTTGAAAGTTTTCTGGAAGCATATTACAAGCATTGCAATTCTCACAAATCCTGCAAGAAGAAAAGGGGGAGGGGGACAGAGTAATTAGTAGCATTGTACAGCACGTAATCACAATAATGGCTTTATGGTGCCAACTAAAGGTAAAGTTTTAAAAATGTACAGTGAACTGCACGGAAATTGAGGAAGATAAACTCTTCCAATAAATGTCAGCTTGTAGAACAGCAAGATAAAATATAAGATGTTAAAAGTCGGTAAAATATATAGAAATAAAGGAGGTACAGTAATGTGTAAATTCATTAATAAAATGGTCCAAAATTTTTTAGGAGGAGAGTAAAGAAAATTATAAATAAATCCTCCCATTTTTTGAAAATGTATCTCCGTTTTAATTTATGATAAAAGAAAAATAATCACTCCAAATATCAAGGAGAACTTGGCAAAAGATTATGTCAGGATATAGGAAGCACGGGAGGGGGAGCAGTGCCATGTCAAAGAACTATTGCTTGTTTCGAAAGGTTATTGTCGTTAATTTTTTTAAAAGTTTTTCCTTTTGACTTAGAGTGTAGAAAATACATTCCCTTCAAAAAGACAAGTTTGTTCTGCTGTTGACAACTGCATAGTATTTTTGTAATTCTTCCCAACAACTGTCATCACTGTTCTTCTTTCTTGATCCCTCAATGACATATTGACTTTTCACGTACACACCAGGGGCAGGTAATACTAGCATCAACTTTTTTAATGCAGTAATTTGTAAACAGTGCAGTAGAATTTTAAGAACAATTAAAGTTGGGGTTTTATGGTATGGAAGATTCAGAAGAAAGTTTAAACAGAAACCTCCATACTTGGCTTGAAAGGATAAAATTTTGCATTTAGTTACATAAATTTACGTGTTGTAAGTACCATATTTTGCTCACAGGGTGCCTCTTGTCTCATTAGTGAAAGCTGTACATACAGACATACAGACCTACCTACCTACATACATACATACATACTGTAGTGGTAGAATATGTGGTTTGGCATTACATTATGATTTGCATTGATAGGTTTTGCTACTGCTCTTCTAACAATAACTTAGGCTTGGCACCACATTTTAAGGAATATTTGTTTTCCATCAAGTGATTATCCATCAGATGGAGAGTATGTTTCATTCTCCTTGCATAAGTAATAATAAACTTTTAAAAAATATTGTACCTGCCTTTTAGCAGGGATTTTTTAAAAAATTGTCCATAATGGATATCATCATTATGTTCTGGTGTAAACAGTATGTTTGTACATCCACTCTATCCTGAATCTGTACAACCACAATAGCACAATAACTCGTTCAAGTTTATCCACTTTATATTGGTCTTAAGGAATTGACCTGATTAGATTTTGGGACCATAATAGCAATTTTTCAGTTGTTTGTTCTACTGGTCATAGACCAGAAGAGGTTATGGAATGGTCAGTTTTCTGTTTGTCCATTGGCACAAGTTTGTTATTGCTGCTGCTCCTAAATTATTTGGAGGATTGCCATGAAATTTTACACAAGCATTCATCCCATGATCTAAATGAAAATGGTGCTTCTAAGTCATCTAATGTGGCTGCCATAATGGCCATATTGAGAATCTTGTTATGGCTGCTGGATTGGCATGTCAACATTTTTTTTCCTACTTAAACACTTGTTATGATGTCTAGTTGGTCAAAGTGAAAAGTGTCTGCTTAGATATCTAATATAACCACTACAATGCCAATTTTGAAAATCTTGTTATCGTTGAATGATTATCAGCATGAGGTTTCTGCAGAAAGACTTCTTGTGAGGTCAAGTTTGTCATAATTGAAAATGGTATCACTTGCATATCCAGTATGTGAATCTCTTTATGGCTATAAATGGATGGGCAAATCAGCATGGAATTTTACTAAATGGCTTCTTGTGATGTCTAATTGATCCTGAATGGATGGGCAAATCAACATGGGGTTTTTACTAATTGGCTTATTGTGATGTCTGATTGGTCCTGAATGGATGGGCAAATCAGCATGGGAGTTTACTAAATGGCTTATTGTGATGCCTAATTGGTCCTGAATGAAAACATTGCAGCTTAGACACTTAACATAACCACCACAGTGGCCAGGTTTTTCACAGAAAGACTTTTTATGGTGTCTAGCTGGCCATAAATGAAAATGTTACCCACAATATGGCCACCACAATGGCTGGTTAAATTTAGTTAAAACTACTAGATGGCTGGTCTCCACAAGAAGATGTTTTCTAATGTCTTATTGGTCCAAAATTAAAATGGTGCTGATGTGACTTCCATTATGGCCACCATACATATAAAAGTCATTGTGACATGAGGAGTCCATCAGAAGAGTTCTTATGGTGTCTAGTAGGTCCTAAATTATAATTATGCAAATTGACTTTCATTTGGCTAGCCTAGGTGACCATCTTATCTTAAAAATATTATTTCTACTCCTCCCCAGTGGATGACTGTGTCTGCATGTGGTTGACATCATTAGACTTAATGATACATGGTTGATCCTAAATGAAAATGGTGCCAGTCATTCACTTGATATGGCTGTCATGATGGCTGTTTTGAAAATCTTGCTGACCCCCTGAATTGGTTATTTTGACATGGGGTTTTTACTATAAGACTTTTAATGATGTTCTCTTGGTCCTAAATGAAAATGGTGCTAATCTGACATCCAGTATAATTGGAAATTCTTGTTATAATTGAATAATAAAAATCGTTTCCAAGCTTAGCAGTAAAAAGGAAGAAATTGTCATGAATTCCAGGCAATTCTTATTGCCCAGTAGAGCATAAGTTCCTTTGAGCGACTGTTGTGTTGTTGTCTACCATATACAGTAACCAAACTTTATTGATGGCTTGCACTTGGGTTATAAATTTAAGCTATTGATTACAGGCTCAAGCTGAAAAGTCATGGTTACTATGACTGAAAGGATGAATCCGTTTCCGCATAATTGTTTGAGTTATCAGTCATCTACAGTTACCAGACTTTGTGTATTTTATGCACATGGGGTAGTGAAGAACCCTTTTATTTTCAGGGTCAAATGGTCAAAGATTACGGTCACTAATTGAAGGCAGAAAAATGGGTTTCAGCACAAAAACTCAAGTTCTCTACCATCTAGTTACCATACTTTGTAAATAGCTTGCACTTAGGATAAGGAACAAGGCTATAGATTTTAGGCTCACAAAGTCTAAGGGTTAGGTCACTGGCTGAAAAAGGAAAAATTATTTCCACACATTTACCAGAGTTCTCCATCATCTATGGTTACCACACTTTGTAGATGGCTTGCACTTTTTGTAATGTAGAAACCTTATTGATTGTGGAGTCTAGAGGTTGACTGTAACATAAATTATAAAATAAAATTATGCACAATAACATTAATGTTGGTATATTTCAACAATATCAGAAAACATTTTATATTACTCATTCCAATAAAAATAAAATGGGAAGGCGTAGGAGTAGGGACCTTTCATGGATTTCTTTGGAATTCTGCATGGCCTGTAGAATGCCAGTGCCTCTAAGGGTCTCTCTCTTTTATGCTTCACAGTAGTATCAACACTTGTTATCTTTAATTTGCAGCTTCTTGCAAAACTTAACCAGAGTTACATAATCTGATGCATAGCACTTAAAACAACGATGTTACTTGGGTAGTGTTATTTGATTAGGTTAGTCATGTAAGCTGGGTGACTTATGGTTACTGCAGGATATGTAATGTATGTTTACAATTTACAGGTATTGGCATCACACTTGGCTCTAGCACTTTACCATGTTCTTTGTGGATAATGCATGCTCAACTTGGTCAATAACTCATGGTGACTAGAGATCATAAAACTTAGCTTAAGATTGGGTTTCCTCTCCAAGACAATCAAAAGAAGCTTTTTATATGTAAAATCCTGTGTAATTCCTTAACACAAAATCTCTAGTTCAGAAAATTGTATGATCTCCAGGCGTGATGAATGGATTGGGAAAGCTTTTTTTAGGCCTTACATATATAGCCTATATTCATCATATAATGTTTTTAAATCATTTTCCTTAGCCTGATTTGTAGTTAAACTCATATTCTTCCTTGTTAACAAAGAGACCAAAAAGTGAGAAACTTCTATAAACTAAGTAGTGACTTCAGGCATTCTGTACAATTAGGTTTGAAAGTTTGTGCAGAACAGTTCAGTCCAATCTAATGTAACCATGTGGTAGGTGCTTCTGTTCTTCCTGTTAGATATTAAAATGGGGTTTTAAAAAATAATTTATAGAACTAGTAATATATGTTTGGAAATAAAAAAAACATTTTATGCTTTTTGTCTTATATACTGAGTTTGCAGAAAGAAATGTCTGCAATTTTAAAGGTTTTGTTCAGCTCTATAGCAGCATATGTTTCTTCCAACTACCAATGTAGCAAGAGAATATGTATAACAGTCTCTTCATAAGCTGTGTAATTACCATCTGTCATATGTAAATATCTGTTCATTTTTTATATTTGTTTAAATCTTGCATTGGTATGTTTATGTTGGATTATATCAACAGTCTGTTACAAACAATCTGTAATAATTATATTTTGTAACTTTCAGCCAACCCCAGTGTCTATATCTGCACCAGAGAATGCAGTATCTCCCAACAGGGAAGCTATAAAAGACAAGCATAATCCAGGAAAGGTAGGTCCATCGACTGCAGAAGAAAAAAGAATAAGCAGATTAATACATCTTCATTGTAAAATTTTGAAAAGCATAAATCCTACTTCATAGCACTGTTTGTAGAGGTGACATTGTTCTGGGAACTCATTTTTTGTGGGCTTTAAGGGATCCTTTACTCATTTAATCTCTTGTGACTTTCTCAGGTTGTAAAATCTTGAGTGTTAGCTTACCTACATGAATAACACTAGAGCTTATGCCATACATATCCCCGCCCCATCCCAAATCGTAGGCATTGTAAGCAGTTGGGTAGATAATGCACTTCTTTGGTTATGCTGCCACTTCTGCTGGCTTAATGAATTATTTTGTAATGGAACTTAATTAGGGTGTTCTAAAACAGCTCTTTGGGAAAATAGGTCACAGTATAAAGTTCTGTCATTCAGGCAGATATAGGAATAGAATCTTCATAGAACTTAGCCAGAGCTTTCCTTGCATCATTCTGAAACACTCCAGGGTGTTTGTGTAACTTGCTAAGGGTATTCCTTTGCATTATTCCTACCCAGCCCAAGTGAAAATTGGTCACAGTGACCTGCTTTTCTTCCACTAATGACTTATTTCTACAGGTTAACCCCAATTTAAAGTTTTGACCTCATGGAAAGTCTCCAGCTATAGGCATGGCATCTGAACAGAATGTTGATTTTA
This sequence comes from Megalonaias nervosa, assembly GCA_016617855.1. NCBI lineage: Eukaryota > Metazoa > Mollusca > Bivalvia > Unionida > Unionidae > Megalonaias > Megalonaias nervosa. Next base: position 23,027 of record JAECUM010004395.1, on the reverse strand, counting down.
AGATGTGCAGATTGCATGATTCCCAGCAATATTCGAAAATGTCACAGACTTATTGTCTCTTGTGCTTAGAATGGCACAAAAAAATTTCCTTTGTTCACAGATCTATTTAAATCCTGCATGAGTTTTCCTGTTATATACTGAAGTCAATGGTGAATCAGTCTGGAAAAATTATTTGATCAGTTAGTGACGTAAATTTTGGATGTGCAGCTCTGATTATCTGTCTTATCATTGCATGCCTTGTGCTTTAGACCTGCCATCTGACAGAATATGAGAAACAACCCACACTTTGTGTGTGCTATATCATTCGTTCGAGAAAGATGATACCAAAGAAAGAACTGAAAGTGTTGTGAATGGACAATACAAAAAGCATGGATGTGAAGATACTTTTCAATGCTTTTATAACAGCCATATTGAGTTTGTTTTGCCTATTTCCTGATGATTCACAGGTTAAATTGATGCACTTTTCCATTTGTGTAGTTACTGAGTATGTGTTAGGATTATATATTTCACTTGTACAAGGAAGAAAAAAAACCATTTGAAAATCAGATAGTTGATTTTGTTTGACTGCTTGAGTTGTTCTGTTGCTCGATTCAACATGTTATTGTGACTGGTAAGATGCCTTGAGATCTGTAACTAAAAAACTTTGCAAAAAGTAATGAATTCAGTGTTCATCAACCTGTTGAATTTGTTAAAAGAAAATTTGAACTATGCTAATGAAATCTGATATTATGTTCCCAAAAATCTTAGAAAAAATATAAAAATAAAGCAATGAATTTATATGGATGATGTGCTGAATTTATACTTCTAAAGTAGATTTATAATATTACATGTTAAGACGATATAAGTATTAATTGTACGAGAAGAAAGAAGGGCAGGAGATTCTTTACATGTATGGTACTATACCAACATAGACCTTGATCTGTCATCACATGTTGTGTCAGCAGATCTTTTTCTGTTGTTTGTTCCTCTGATTACTCATAACAAACTGCAGAGACTCTTACCTGTCAGCATATTCTGCAGTGGCAGATCTGGATCTGTGCAGTTTGCAGTTGGACTCTATTTATTAGCAGTTATGTACATATTTTTTTTTGTTGTTGAACAATAGCAGTTCATTATGAAACACCTATTAGAGATTTGCAGCAAAATCTTGTTTTTTTAAATAATTTTTGCAGTTTCATGTTGTAGTAAAAGTTGATGCATACTATGTGTATAAAGTATTCATTGAAGTTTGTGTTTTAATATAACAGTGCTACTTTGAATCTATAGCTGCAACAATGTTTTATAGACAAAAATTTTACTTATGAAGATTGAAACTGTTCCCATAAATACAGCTCGGTGCATGTGATGTGGATATTCACTGCAAGTATTCATGTTTATGTTTCAAAAATACTATTGACCTAGACATCCAATGTGCTCACAAGATTTTTTTTCTTTATTCCAGTATTTTGTGGGAGAGGACAGATATAGGCAGTTTATAAGATATGTTTGTTATGAAAATTAAAGTCAGCGTTTGGTTTTCAGTTGTGCATTAACACAGCTTAGAAGTAGTTGTGATGATAAACATATATAATATATTCATAACTGGTGTTGGCAGTTTACATATAGGTGGCAGTCTAATGACTTATTTTTTTCAATAGTTTCATTACAGCAAGTTTTTCATAAAGAACCTGACTCAGCTGGCCCCATTTTTCTACAGGTAACATGGCTCAAAGTTTTAAAAACCTAGCTACAGTCATGTTATGTTCCTTGCATAATTCTGAACCACTCCAGAGGAAATAGGTCACATTGACTTTCTTTTCTTACACTTATGACTTTGTTGTTTATGGGTTATCCTGAGTGTAAAAGTAGTCTTATCCCATCCCAGCAGATCTTGCTCAGAATGTTCCTCGTATACATCGGAATAACCATAGGTGGAAGTTGGTCACAATCGCCTACTTTTGTACACCAGTAGTTTACTTGCAGATTAACCCAGTGTAAAAGTCTTGTCCACTCTGCAAAAATAGATTTAGATGTTTTCTATATATGGAACTTGGTCAGGCTGTTCCTTGTAGTATTGTGCATCTTCCCCAAGGCAAAGTAGGTCACTGTGACTTGCTTTTCTTAGCCTGCATACAACAAACTAATAACTACTAGTTTTCATACCCCTACTATGTTCTGTGGAGGGGGCATATAGTGTTTAACATGGCCATTTGTGCATATTGTGTCCGCTCAGTAACTTTTGCAGCACCTAGTGGATTTGAAAGCAAATTTTTTAGCTGGTTTTCTATGAAGACATAGGTAAAGTTTGATTTTCAGCTCTTTCCATCAATAATTGACTGAGTTATGGCCCTTGTTGGGCAGTACTTTTTGCCTTGCATTTTTATTCAACTTAAATCTTATCATAGACTATGTGGATTGAAACAAAATTCTATATCAAGAGTTGTTCACCTTTATCGTCCTCTCCAACAATAATATCAATAGGGCATATAGTGTTTGTCTTTCCTTCATGTGTAGTTTAATAACATTGATAGGGCATATAGTGTTTGTCTTTCTTTCATGTGTAGTTTAATAATATTGATAGGGCATATAGTGTTTGTCTTTCCTTCATGTGTAGTTTAAGTTTATTGATTGGATCTATTTTTGTAATCCAAGCTCCATGAAAACCTTACTAGCTTGAAAAAATTGGACTCGGTTTTTTGATCGTTTTACTAGGAACATTGCCCATGCATATTAAACCTTGGTCATATTGGTATGGGGAATCGGTGTCTTCTGGACACATTTCTTGCTTTTGCGTCACGCAGTCTCTCCATTTGCTGCAACAAAGCTAGCTTTGTTGGACTAACTTGTTTATATAGGTCTTTAATCCATTACAGCTTTTTCAGAATAATTATTCACTATAGAACTTGTTTTCTTTTTTATCCAGCCCCTAGATTTATACTTTCATTTTCATAAATGTTACATGCATTGTGTTGCATCATTATTCATGATACAACACCAGAGCTCTAGATTAGAATTGAAATCAGTTAGATATTTTACTGCCTTGTTTGTGGAACTAATCGATTTTTTTAACAAAAATTTCATGGGGTATTTTGTGAAAATCTTTGTGAGTGAGCATTCTCACATTCGTCAAGTTCCATCATTTCAGATGTGCATGAAACATCCAGAACTTGTACTTTATAGCATCCTTATAGTCTACTTTATATTCATCGAATACACCATTATAAAAAGTGTACTGTGCTTAGACAGAAGCAGTAAGCTAGCAACTTTGGACTGAATTCTTTAATTTGTTTTGCATTTCAGTTATTTCAATTTCTTTGCATATATGCTACCTTTCTAGAGCTCTCTTTAGCCTCCTTTACTTTATACAATTGAACATATTTCAGCTGGACTTAAAATCTGCATGGCTTTGCTATGTTGTCTGCATAAAACTTGATTATGTTGTCTGTTTATTGAGATTTCCCGCTTCTTTTGTTATCTTGATTTATTCTGTCATTGCTGGATTTTCATTTATGCTCCCACTGTGATAACAGAAGGGGGCATGTAACTCTGCTTCTGTCCATCCATATGACCAAACTTCCACAAGTTCCTACTTAATTGAACACACATCATGGTAATGACTGGATGACTTCATTAGAGTAGAGACCATAATAGCCAATTTGATATTTTTTTTAATAAAAAAAATTGAACCTTTAAGACTTTTTTAAAAACAAAAAACTTGCTAGCACAATTAAGCCAGATCCACTTAAAATAGACAATTGAAACCTGGTAGGCACATTATTATTGACATGCAGATGGTAGGCACATTATTACTGACATGCAGATGCAGAAGTATAGGAAATTTATTAGGCACATTTTTATTCCTTTGAACATGTCATGATTAGATTTTAGGTTATTACAACAGTTTATTCGGTTTTTATTACAATTTTCCAGTTTTAATACTTCTTTTAAGACAGAAATATAACAAACACAATTTAATATGCATGCCTGTATGCATAAACAGATGACCTGATAGATTTTAATTTCATTACAGGAATTTTTCAGGTTTTTGTTAGTTTTGAAATTTTGGGAATTAGACTTTTATTCTGCATCAATAGGATATATTTATTTTTAAAAAAAATAATTTTGTTAATTTGGCATCATAATATGATAAAATATATTGTGTCATTTTGATGAGCATATTTTAGGTTTAGTAATAATATTTTTCATTTTATGTGCATTTTTTTTTTTAATTACATGACCAGCCATACTGCAGGCCAATTTTTCTATATATTCTTTTTGCACTTAGCGGAATGATGGCTTCATGATTGCGTTGCTAATCAGTTCCCATTTCAGTTCAGGAATCTTGAGTATTCTTTATTTGACCATTGTAAAGCTAGAGAGCCATATTGCAACAACTAAAGCTGTACATGTGTTTAAATTTCATTAAAAGTGTCGGTATTTTCCAATGTAACCTTGTAAATGTGAGTTATAGTTGAGGCAAAGCAGTGTTGCTAGATACAACTGTCCCATATATTTTTGTAAAATCATGCATTGAATGCACCATGTATGGTAATAATATGAAATAATTATTGTATCATTGACAAATGGACTTTTAAACTTGTAATCAGAGTTCTGAAAGCAGTGTTACTGTATTTCTTAAGAATAACATATGCCAAATAGCACTAGTCAAGAGCATTATTTTTCATAATGTGCCAGCAGATCAGAGTCTTTGCAGTGTTTACCAAAGTCATATAAGTGCAATTTATAAACTTAATTACAGTTACATATATATACATTTCAAGGTTTTCATCATTTTCTGGCATAAGGGTCCACACAGCAAATGATAATTTGATAAAACAAGGTGTAAAGACCTTATTACAATCTTGGCTAAAAATATTTTCTTTGTTAGAAGGTTAAAGTTTAATTTTCATGGCCAGATTCCTAATTATTCAGATCTACACCATTCACAATTTATTGTGCATCATACATGAATAAATTCTGCAATTTTCAATTCAGTCCTTTACTCTAATTTTTTAATGACTGTTCAAAACTGTTTTTGTTTATGTAATGTCTCTTGCAGTTTTGTTTACTTTATACCTTTTTACAATCTTAAATGGACTGGATACACAAGATGCATTCACAACATATATACTATATACACAATATGCAAACTGTATACATAAGATATTGTATGCACAAGAAATGATGTATACAAAAAGCAGTATACATGAAGATATATATTTTATAGACAGATACACATGGTATACATGAATATGCACAATATATACACAGTACTTTGATCAAAGATACTATATACACAGAAATACATACTGTCTACATAAGATACTGTATGCAGAAGATATATATATATATATATATATATATATATATATATATATACACACAAGAAACATTGTTTACATGAATATATTTTTATACACAGTAATATACTCTATACACAAATATGCATACTATGTACACAATAACATACATGAAGATACTGTTTACACAAGATGCAGACTGTATAGACAAAGATACTATATACACAGGATATTTTATACACAAAGATACTACAGTTTTCCCCCATTATAATTCACCGTGTTATAATGCGATTCCTGATGTAATGCAGTACTACCGTATCCCCCATGACTAAAATCACACCAGTGTATCACAATACCTATTGAAAGAAAACAAAGTGAAATTTTGTATTGTATCTTTATTAGCATCACAATTTAACAAATTTTGATTGTGCATACCATATTTTGATAGTGCACACCATATTTTGATTGTGCATACCATATTTTGATAGTTATGGACTACCATGTTATAATGAGGGAAAACTATATGCACAAGATACTGTTTACACAAAGTTACATACTGTACACACTTGTGTATAATGCATACCCCACCGTGAACAGCATAGACCCAGATCTGCCATCATCCAGCTGATAGGCTCTGTGCTGTTTTTATGAGATCATAGCATCAGTAGATGTGCATTACACATGAACAAATACAGTATTTGAAGATGATATCCCACATCTAGCACCCCATTATATCTGATATTAGATTGTAGTACTAATGTTTTACAATATGTAATATGATCCCATCTACTGCATTAATTTTACTTTGAGACCTTTGTCTTGTTTATTTATTTGCTTGTATGCATAAATCTATACTAATTCTCACACGTGTTCATTCTTTGCATTGATACAGGCTTTTGTCCTGCACTATTTAATTTTCTACAGGCTTTTCTGGTTAATGAGACATGCTTTTTCAAGCAACTATCTGTTCTTTTGTCTATTTGTTTTTGTTTGTCTGGTATTTGTTCCTTGTCCTTTATGTTGTATGGGTGATGATGGTGTGCCTCATTAGTTGGTTTGGGCATGCTTTTATACTAGCCTGCCTCCAAATCCTCCTACCCTCCCTCCACTGCATGACCTCTTGTTCATTATTGTTGCCCACAACACCCACCCCACTTAATCACTGAAGCTTTCATTTTAATTGTTGTTTGTTACTTACGTCCAGCAAACAACTGTATAGCAATAAACTATTTCATAAAATATCTTAAAAATGTATTAGCCTCTTAATGTTAGGTAATAAATATGCAGCAACTTTTATCAAGAAAGTTGAATTTTGTGTGAAAAATCAATATATTCCAAACAAAAAAGCAAAAAAGCTCTGGTACAGTAGACATCAAATGTTTGAAGCCCTGGAATGCCAGAAATAGAAAATGCTTATTACTTGCTTCACACAGTGAATATGTAATAAATACTAGTTTAAATTCTCTATCAAAGGAATAAAATAATCGTCCAGTTTATTGTATATATTGATATTAAAAATGACAGAAATGAGGTTAGCCTGATTTAAGTTTATCTTTTCTAGTCCCCAGCATTTTGAGAAAAGTAATGGACGTAGTATTTACATTTCCAACCATCTGTCCATCCATCACGTTTTTTCCAGTTGTTAACATTCAAGCCTTTGTGATCAAGGGATTCTATTTGGTATACTTGTACATATTCATTATAAGGTATATCTTCAAGGTCAAGGTGATAGTTCAGGTTTTCTCTTCTGCTCTATAGCTTTAGAGCCATTTGCAGTTAAGAATGAAACTTGGTATACTTGTACAACAGTATTTTCAATCATACTTTTCTTTCAACTCGATAACTTCAGAGCTGTTTAAGATCAAGAAATGCAGCTTAGTGTACCTATATGTGAACATTAACATGTGATGCATACCACATCTGGGGTTTGTATCTTCAGAGTTAGGGTCATTGTGTAATATTTTTAATTTTTCAGGACTTTCATTTCCTCTCTGGAATTGTAGAGTCATTGGAGATAAAGGGATAAAGCTTGGTATAATTAGATGTATTGCATACCACATTGGGTGTTCTATCTTTTAAGGTCAAGGTCACATGTCAGTATTTTCTTTTCAGTTACATTTTCCCTTATTTCAGAATTTTAAGATAAATGGATAAAAACTTGATATGCTTATATATTGTCACAAGAAGATGTGTTGCATTCCACATTTTGGGTCTTGTTTAGGATTTGGTCACAGGTCAGTATTCTAAGGTTTTTGTTCTTCTGCATTATTTTACAAAAGTTGTTCAAGTTACAGGGATTAATTGTGGTTCACTGGTGTTTCACATGTTGATGATATCTCGTGTATCACAGTCAGGGTTTCACATGTTGATGATATCTTGTGTATCACAGTCAGGGTTTTATCTTCAAGGTCAAAGATCAGTTATGTTTTTACACTTCTGCTCTAATGACCCTTTAGATAGGGTCATGAAACTTTATTCAGTTTGATGCCAGTCCAGTAACTTTACAGCTTAAAGGTCAGTCAGATTTCATTGATATGAATTTTTATGGTTTCACCATGGTAAGCAGAAGACAAAATCCTGACTTTGCTTGTTTGCTCTCAAAACCACACTTAAAATCAAGGCATCCCGTATTTTATTTACTCAAAGAAAGCTACAGTAATGTTATTAGCACCTTTCATGGTAAGAGATGCTGCTAATTACTCCAATTACAAATATCAACACTAAATACTTTTAGTGTTAAAACATAATTGATGTTGAATCATTCCAACTATTTGTATGTGATAAATGATATCTTTCTCAATGAAATTTTGGCATGCCCTTTTTATGTTCTTTATTTTAAAAAAGTTTGTTACAGAAGCGAAAACACTGCACTACAGGTTAACACATGTAGACAGAAAACTAATTCATTATGTTCAAAACACTGCACTTCTGTTTTGTAATTCATTGCTAATACCACTGCTATTGAACTTAAAGCTAAAATTGATAGAATACAGTAAACTTTTATAATGATATCTGATGTAACAAAACATTGAATATTACAAAATGCATGTCAGGTATATATATATTTCCTTGATTATAAAAAAGTTTGGATATAACTATGATTTTTGGGGGTTCTTCTGGCTTTGTTATATCAGGAGTTTACTGGATTTGGTTTAATTAATTGAATTATTTCTTTGTAAAAAATTGGAACATATTAAAAATGCAATAGTTCGCTGCAAAAACTGGATGTGATAAATGATTGTATGACTGGAACTTTTATGCTGTAATCACTGATATTCCAGTGCTATGAGGACTATGCATTCTCGTTAGCATTTTCTTCAAATTGAAGTTTTCTTTTGAAAAAAATTGAATTTATTATTAATGAGATATTTTCATTTATGATTGAAAATTTCAGGAAAATTGGATGAACAGTATTGAAGTTATAAGAATTTGAATATATACATTTAATATATAATAAAAACTACCTCGATGACTAAGAGCTAGCAGACTGTTACCCAGGAGTCAGACTATTTTGTACATTACGTCTGACTGTGTAAATCATCCACATCTATGCACATTTAATTGAATTGAAACTCTTGTCATTTCTTTTAAATTTTTGGTGAATAAGTGAAAAATTAACAGCTCCTGACATTTCTTGATTTAAGTTAGATGATAAATTGGACTGGAAGACCATGTGAACAGTTTCATCTCCATTCTTTGGCTTCAGAAGCTGGTTGAAAGAATCCAATCATCATATAGCCATTGAATCACACTCTTCACTCACCCAATTTGCTTTTCAGGGGAATCAGAGGGGTCATGCGTGGGGAGAAGCCCCATCCAGGCTCCCTGGTAACTACTTGGGGGCCAACTTAGCTGCAGATAGACTTGGGGGATCAGTGCAGGTAATCCCCATTTCCATTCATTCATTTTGAGGGTTGCCTCTACTGTCACTTTACTGTCATACTATTTGTCCATTTAATGCTTTGGTAACATTCTGTGGAGTTGATCAATTTAATTTCATGGGGTCTTTTCTGTGATGTTTTCATTTTTATGTCAACCAATAATGACTTTCAGAACAATTTTGTACATTTGTCTCTTGCCAAGAAGCATGGAAAAGATAGAGGAATCACTTTTCCAGCAGCTTTATTAGAGTTTGTGTAAATGTAATTTTTTTTTATTTAGCTCAATTTCTCTAACACCATTTTATGTACAATGTATAGTCATAACACTTAATATGTGTGTTCATCTTGGAGGGTACCACAGTGACTTTCCATGCTCAGTGATGATGTTTTGGGTTTTGCATTTAGCTCAGTTTGCATGACACAGTCATAAAATTGGATGAGAACTTACCTTGCATGGTACAAATCACCAGAGGCAAAAGCAGGTCACAGTGACCTACTTTTTTTCTACTAATTATGTGCAGGTTTTTTATTCTTTAATGCCATAGCAGAACAGGTGATGCGTAGTTTTGTGTGGTTGAATGGGTGGGTGGGGGATAGTGGTAATTTTTTCTCATTTGAGTTGGAGTGACGATGGATTTTCAAGGATGAGATTTTTTGGTGTTAGCAAAAGAATACAATTAAATCCCACAGTCTCAAATACAGTTGACTTGAACACCCAGAACTACCAGTACTTATATATTCTTGACATTACACTCTAACTGAAAACAAAGCTGTTTTCCTCCTACTTTTGTAAATAATGCTTACATCAATTAGGTCACACTGACCTCATGTAATAAAGACTTTATCACCGGCAAACTTTCAGTAAAATGAATTGAGACATCTTTCCTTAAAATTACTCAGTTTGTAAAATTAAAAAAGAAATTTTGACATTCTCCAAAAATTATATTGGTTGAGTACAAATCAAAACCTAATCTAGTAATCACAGAAAAACTGCATGAAATTTCATTTTCTCCATTTAGTTCAATGGGGCTTTTTTCCATTAAAGTTGTCTCATTGTGACCTTTCCTTTTGTCTCACACTTTCCATCATCACCATCATCATCATTATGAGTGTTTATCATCAGTCCATATCTGTTTCTTCATCATTATTTACAGATTGCTCATTACAGAATAAATTAAATTTCTTTTCCATTTTATTCCTTGGCGAACTTTTAAGTTGGTACTTTTTATCATCTTTTAAAGGAAGACATTTGAGTGCCATTTTAATACATCATAAATTATCAGCTGTACAAATTCGTGTCATACCCCTGAATCATAATTGCACATACCCCTTACCTCTATCTTAACTTTCACTTCAGTAATAATTGTTCTTCCCATGCCTTTGTGACATGGTGAGCTGCACATTATATGATAATTGTTGGTAGTAGTGGTTGTCAATCTTAATTACTGTATGTACTTGATTAATAGTCAAGTCCAGCTGTCAACAACAGACCCTGATCTGCCATCGCAAAAAGCACCAGAAGATCAGGGTCTATGTTGTTTGTTCTACCAATTAGCATTAATAAATTGCATAGACCCAGATGTGTGGATCCATTATGCAACAGCAGATCTGGGTCATTGCAGTTTGTAGTTAGACTCGAAGTGAGTATATATAGTATTTAGATGCATATTCATTGTAGTATCTTGGAGTGCTTGAGAGAATGGAAGAACATGTGCATTGTTTCTGTGGAATGTTTATTGTTTACTGTTTTCAAAGGAATCCAGGATGCTAATTTATGGCAGTTCAATTTTGAACTATTTATGTACACTTTTTTATTTCTGTTCTGGCAGGCAGTGATATTTGTATTCACTTTATTGACTTGAAAGATCTTCCGAACAACATTTTTTAAGTTGAATATCAAGCTGTAAAAATACGGAAGATGCTGTACTTCTTATCCAAACTCCACTGCTGTCGTAGCACCATTGGCCTTGTTCAGCACAATGTAGAATAGTTGTTTTATAATACGGTATGATCGATAAATTGCAAGTAACTTGCCATGTTATAACTTTTACCCCATGACCCTATCCAAGTTCAACCTAGTACAGAGGGAGAGTTTTGAGAAAAACTGGTTTCAGTTTCAACTCCTGTGTACACTTTTCAATTGAATTACTATGCACACATTAACTCATTAACCCCTGGTGCCTCATTTACACGTCGGGAGGTTATAGCCTTGTTCCGAGCTCTGTAACATCAAGATCATTTAAGATGCACTAAAGTGGTGGTACTGTAGAAAGGTAGACAGCTGTAGCTCTACAGTGATACCAAATAATCTGGGCTTTCTCGTTGCACTACAAAATACAGAGGGGAAAACATAAATTTTTGGACCTGATTTTTTTTTTTTCCACCAAAAGTTGCCTGTTGTTGGAGACCAATTTTGTGTCTGGATTTTAGACCTTTTGGCCTCGGATCTAAGGCTGACTGGTCTGAACTGCACACAGACAGGTGAACCTTTGCAAAAAGTAGGATAAGATGGACATTTGGAATACAAAGTTGTATGGATAAGAAAATTATGGGTCCATTAAGCAAAAAAAAAAAAAAAAAATAGAACTTTTACCCTTCTACTCATGCACAAGCAAAATAGCCAATTAAAAACGTTTCTGATTTACTGGAAATCTCGTGGAAGTTGATGTATTAGGATGTATTCAGAAATAGCCCCCAAAATGTGTTTCCTACTCGCATTTCAGGTGAAAATGACTAAAACCTCCAGGGGTTAATGAGTTAAGACTTAACTGAACTTCCAAATGAACTAGACCTTTATTTTGATAGATAGATTGTTAAGTACATATTTAAACTTTCCTCCTTTTCTATCCACTTTCAGCATATTATCTTCAAGTAATTTGATAGCAATTGAATTACTGCAAAAGGCCCAGTTGAAAAGCAGATCATAGTGACCTATTTTTAATGCTCAACTGACTTTGCTCACAGGTTATAAGATACCACATAACAAGACCAGATTCATTCAGTGACTTAATATAATATACAGTGTGGCCTTTAAGTTCTGTTCATGCTTTGTAATTTCTTACAAAATAAAATTAGATGAGAATTCTTTATTTTAGACTGCATAGACCATAGATCTAAATTAAAATATAAAAGATAAAAGATCATAGGTATCTGATATATAAATATACAGACACGTCTACAAATATTGAAATATTGAGTGGCATTATATCAAATTAACAGATTTTAACAATGTATGTGAAATAATCAAAATAGCTCAGATATTGGCATAGGCCAAGCTCTAAGTATATAAATGAAGACAGTGAATTCTGTGAAAACCACTGACCTTTGATGGTGATCTACTGAGTCTTATTTGTGTCAGAACAGGGATCCCACAGGTTAATGAAAGCCAAATTCCCAGACTAAAGGTAAATTTTCCCAATGCACACATTTCATGTTAAACACACTTTCCACAGTTAAGCATATCAAACAAAGGAATTAACCATTGTTTCCTAATGTTAAGCCCATTGTTGATGATAAGATAGCCACCACTTTACTAGATTTTAGCAAATCTTTATATGAGGAAAACAATGTCCTATGATAAGCATACCCCGTTTTTTGGTGAATAATTGCTAAGAAGTGGTTGCCTGTCATGTCATTGGAAACTTTGACCTGACTAACAGCAAATTTGCCCAGACAATCCGTTTCATGTCCAACATCCACATCCACTTTCCACATTAAACATATAAAACGAAGGAATTGACCATGTTTCTCCAGCTGTAAGTGCATTAATGATGACAACATGCACTTCTGAATATAATAAAACTACCCTAATATTTTGCTTTACTTGCCATAGAATTTATGGAATGGCCTGCTGCCTGTTGTCCATCTGTCATTTAACACAAATTTGTTATCACTACTACTCCTAAAATACTCAGAGGATTGCCATGAAACTTTTCACACATTCATCCCATGGTCTAGTTGGTCTGAAAAAGAAAATGGTGCTGCACAGACATCCAATATGGCTACCATAGTAGCTATCTCAAAAGTGATGTTATGGCTATTTTTCCTGACTGGATGGTCATATCAACATGGGATTTTCACTGAAAGATTTTTGTTTTTTAGTTAGTTCTAAATGCAAATGGTGCTGTCCTGACATCCATTATAGCAGCTATGGTAGCCATCTTGAAAATCATTTGATTTTACATCTCCTCAACAGAAAGTCATATCAACATTACCGTTTCACCAGAATTGTTATGCTGTAAAGTTTGTCCTAAATGAACACTCTGTGACTCTGACATGCATTATGGCCACATCATCCAGCTTCAAAATCTTGTTTAGCTATTCCCCCTGAACAGAAAGTACTTTCAGTATTGGTTGTTCGCTGGATGAATTCTTATGAGGTTTTGTTGGACCTAAATGAAAATGGTGCCAAGTTGACATCAAATATGGCACAACAGACCCCATCTTGAAAATCTTTTTTATAGCTACTTCCTCTTAGCTGAAAAGTTCTATAAACATTGAGATTTAACCAAAGACTTAAAATGGTCTGGTAGGTTCTGAATGAAAATGGTACTAAAATGATATCTAGTATGGCCATCATGAAAATGTTGTTATCACTACTTGCCATAAATGGAGGGTCATATCGATGTGGGGTTTTCACCAGAAGACTAATTATGATTTCTAGTTGGTCCTGAATGAAAATTATGCTGATCTGACCCCAAATATGGCTGCCATAGCAGCTTATCTTGAAAATCTTGCTATCACTACTCCAAGAAAATGGAAATGGGATATTTCAGCAGAAGACTTCCTGTGATGTCAAGGTGGTTGGTAACAAAAATGATCTGACATCCAATATGGTGACAGTCTTGAAAATTGGTTTGTTGCTATTGCTTTAAGAGTTGATGGCCATATCGACATAAGGTTTCACTTAAAGACTTCCTGTCATATCTAGTTGGTCCTAAATGCAAACATTGTCCATGTTATATCAAATATGGCAGCCATAATGGCTATGTTGAAAATCTTGTTATCACTGATCTTGAATAGATGGTCATATTGGAATGGGTTTTCACCAAAAGTTTTCTAGTGATGTCTTGTTGTCTGATCATGCATACAATTTGTCTGCTACAATGACTGATTGAAAATCTTGTCACTCAAGGATATCGCAAACAGTTTTAACACTGTAGTTAAAAGGAAGCAATGGTCTCATTTGAAACTTTCAGTTATTTTTTGGACAGTAATGCATCATTCCTTTGATGGATTTTTGTTCACAGAATTGATGTGTGGGCTTATCATGGGAGAAATCGTCATTGAAGACAATTTTCACCTTCCCTTCAGTTGACTCACATAGCACCCCTTTATTTGAAAAGTACTCCTGTGAAACAACTGGCCTAAAATATTTTAAAATGCATCTATAGGTGTGAATCCAGAACACATTCTCTGATATAAATTGTAACGGTAATGATTGAGCTGTATTACAAAGTGATGATGAAATTGGCTTAATATCCTCAGAGGCTATTTAAATATATACCAGTGTTCATAATAAATGAAAATATAGCAATATCCCTTTGAACAAGCAGCTATAAAGATAGACTATTTGAGAAACTGCATCTTAATCCAAAAATGGGAAAATTTGATGATAAGTGTTTACCTTTACCCTCATTTGTGCTTCAGAGACCCCCAAACTTTTAATTTGACCCCCAGTTTTGATACCAAAGTTTGTTGTTTTGCTCGGTCTGACCCCCAGTTTTGACACTATGGAGATTTTTTACTCTGTCTTGTACCCCTAGGGGATACACTGATGATTAATCAGATATTGGATGCAAACTAAGTAGATCTATAGTCTTGTAACTACCATATGTACTTGATTATAATTTGACACCCCACCCCTTTTAGAGCTACAAAAAGCCCATTTCTCTTTCACCCGCCTATAAGTAGTGGTGTATTTTGCAAGTCAGATCTGTCTGAACAGGTGACTTGTCATCCGTGAGTCAGAGTTGCACTTTAAAAAAAAAAAAGTCAAACTGGATAGATAGAAAGAAAAGAAAAATAAATACAAAGCTAACATAAAATACAGTTATATTACTGAGTGAAACATGGCACAAATGAATTCACAACTTACAATTTGTCCTAATTAAATCCATTAAAATCCATAATGCTTGACGTATTGAATCCATTTATATGATAAATTCATGAATTCAGTTATAGGTCACATACCGTTATGAAAATTCAGAATGATCCAATTCACAAAATCTTATATGTTAATTCAGCATATTTTGTAAATTAACACTGGAAGTTGAGTCCACATATTTGTGATCCACAGTATCCAATAAAGTGATCTGGTAGACAAGAATTGTTTGATAAAGTTCTGAAATTCTCCATTATCTAGTCAGTGTTAATATCGTCTTATCTAGTCAGTGTTAATATCGTCCTACTCAGCTTCATATGCAGGTGCTTAGAGACTGAGCTTAGGCTCTGTAAGTAACACTTTGATGATACAGTCTGTGAAATCTATTAAAGACTGCAACTGAACACCTGTCAATTGTGTGACATGAACACATAGAGTTGATAACCACCCTCTGTTACTTGGCACTGAGCAAGTATCAAACTTGCAGCTGCATCAGAAGGTTGTCATGTGGTAAGACAAAGATGTTACTGCTTGTACAAGGAAAGTGATCAAGGTCAGACATGAACAGGATGTTGTAGAACTCTACTTCGCACTGAACAAGTACATGTATTAAATTTACGGCTCAATCAAAAGGATTGTCAACTTGAAAACAGGCTTATCAGGCTATGCATTGGTAGAAAACCTGGGAAATAACACTTGGGAATTAAATCTGACTTCTGGAAGTGGAAAATACAAATTAAATCAAAACTTTATTTCATCAAACATAGTTTTTATACAGCAAAAGACAAATACAGGTTGTTGCACAAAAATGGAAGCAATATACTTGCTAGTAAAAACCCATGGTAAATAACATTGACAAACTCTTCACTTTGTTGTAGGTAGTATTTAATTTGCTCCAAATATTTTGCAGTTACTAAAATCCAAACAACTGGATATACCAGTATTATGTAAATAATACTGTCATGAAACAGATGAACATGGTGCATACCATATACACTTTTCTGAACACAAATAGTGGCATGAAAGCAAAAAAAAAACATTTTAATTGACAATATTTTGTGTACTGCAAACATAGTTTCCAACATTGCCCCAAGATTTAGCAACTTTTATTTGTAGGTTACGCTTTGAAGACAACACCTACTCTGCATAAAATCAAATTTTCAGTAAAAAATATTAACTCCTAAGCAAGTATATACACTAATTTAAATTCAGAAAAGTTTTACAAAATAGTTTTCTCATGGCTAAGTTACCTTCTGATCAAGTACATCTACTTACATATCAGTTATGCAGGAATCTAGCACTGTACATTAATAAAACTTTAAAAGTTACAAAAATAATAGTACCACACATGCTGCTGAAATACACAACTTCAAAGAGCAAACTTTAATAATAATACAGCAAAGAATAACTTAATTATTTGACCAAACAACTAATCGGTTTTTGCTTTCTCTGTCTTCATATTTAAGCATGGTGTAATATGATTCAGTGTCTTGAGAATAAGTAACCATCAATTAAGTGCAAGTAACCATAAGTCTGCTATAGATATTCAAAAACAGCAAATTTGATATTGCACAGCACATTTCATCACATGATTGTCAGTACTGAAATTTGCATGAAGGAGGGTCCAGATTTCACTGACTTTATCCTGAATTTTGACCTTAAAAAAAGTCAGTTTTCCCTAACTTAGACCACACAATTCATTGACATTTTCCTGACTTTCCTGAAAAGTGGAAACTACCTGACTTGACTTTACCTTGTGAAAACCCAGTAGAACTGTTATCTGAATTCAGGACCACAAATTTGCAAAGTGTATGTGATCATTTTGTGCTATCAAGGTTATATGCTCTGTTTAGTTAAAAAAAGATTACTGTTTCAATCAAACCTGTTCTAGTGCTCACCTGTTCACAATGGCAATTCTAATTTCCCCTCCTCCACCTTCCCCCCTTCCAAAGCAGATTTCCTATATAAATGTCCTGTATGTAACTGTCACCTGCCTTCTCAGTCAGTGGCCAGGTGTTTCCTAACCAAACAATGGTTTCATCCTGTCACCTGCCTTCTCAGTCAGTAGCCTGGTGTTTCCTAACCAAACAGTGGTTTCTTCCTACCTTAAGCAGTCACTAGAGTGTAGCTACATTGATCATTCAGTCTATGCAAAGTCACTAGAGTGTAGCTACATTGATCATTCAGTTTATGCAAAGTCACTAGAGTGTAGCTACATTGACCATTCAGTCTATGCTAAGTCACTAGAGTGTAGCTACACTGACCATTCAGTCTATGCAAAGTCACTAGAGTGTAGCTACATTGACCATTCAGTCTATGCAAACTAAATTTTTTCTTCATGATGAAGGCATTAGATAAAGAAATCGATGAGTAAACAATTCCTGTCTTGCTTATGCTCATAACTCCAGTCCAGTTGACAGTGCAACTCAAAGGTGTCAATATGTCAGATTCAAAAGTGAGTCAATTTTTATTATTAAATAAGTGGGTTGAACCAGTTTGTTTCCTGGATGGTGGGAAAAGTAGTTATTTTATGGCAACAGAAATGGAAGTCACCTTTTGTGCTAGTTTGACAGATGTAGTTAGATATTTTCACCTATTTGCCTATGAGGCAAATAGCTGTCTCTGAACAAAAGATTGTCTTTTAGAAGAGGTATGAGCTACATCCAGTTTCATTAGGGTCAGGGGTCATTCAGCATTGATAAAGTCGCTGTAAAGGCATGGGAAGTGTCAGTTCATGGGTCCCAATGAATGGCCATATACTGCTTTATTTGGTTTTCTGTTGTTCAGTCTTCTCACATAAGCCGATTGTCTTTTGGTCTTGGTGAGATGAGTAACTGACCTATCCAGATATTGTTTTTATAGCCTGGACAAACTAAGACTGGTATATCTTTAAGTCGGTGGTTACTTTATTTCTTAGATGGATTAAATTATCAGTAAAGTAAGTAAAGTAAGCTTGTGTGGAACATTAATTTGGGAGAACAACATATACCTATTATTATGATTTTTATTGTACAGTGCATATAGAACAATCTTGTAATAATAATAATAATAATAATAATAATAATAATCATTGCATGGTATTTGTTCACAAACCAATTTTAAGAGGTGAACCTGTGTACAGCAGTCACCCGTGTGTGATGACCAGTTTTGCCTTTTCCAATGAGTGGCCGCTAGTAACAGGTTTAACTGTATTGAATATTTCTGTATTGCATTTATGCAGTGAAGGTCCTGCATTCACAAAATCTGTTTCCTTGATTCCTTTGAGTTACATGTGTGTCTTGTTCAAGTCTTACTAATTTCTGTTTCTGTAATAACCTTCTATTTTCAGAAAAATGTTAAATAACATAATTCAGCAGCAAAGTTTGAATACTAGAAACACACCCACTCGTAGAAGCAAAGGCATTTGTATATATCCTTTGACTCTGTAGGACTTGGCTTTAGTTGCACTGCATTTCTAGTTTACCACTACTGGCTGGACAATGGGAATCATGTTTTATTGCTGATGGTGGTAAAATTAACATGAAAATGAGATTGTGAAGATTTTACATAAGCCTTTGAAAGTAAGGTACAAGGCAAGACATACAATGAATCTGATTATTTTTGTGGGTATTAAATTCCATGGTTTTGTAAAGATGCATTTTGTTTGTGCATAATTGATGGATTGGGGTGAGTCTTGTTGTTTTCAACAAAGGGTTATAGTTCATTGGGTCTTGAAATTCATCATTTGTAGTAATCACAATAACAACAAAAATTGGTACCGCAAGAAAAAGAGTGAATTATGTTAGTTACCTGTGAAACATTTATTTCCTTACAAATCTGATGTTTTGATAAACAAAGTTCTGCTCTAAGAAATTTGTTATAGGTATTTTTCTTTTTTTGCCCTTTTTTATTAAGTGTTATTGAACCTTTTTTTACAGGTGGTCAGTTCAACAAATGGTGAATTTGCACCAGATGACCCCACTGCAGGCCATTCCAATACACCCATTACAGCTCAACAGGAAGTGGAGGTTGTCGATGAAACTAAGTACGTATTGTATGACATGGTAGAGCAAAACAGAAGCCTAACTTTTTTATATACTACATGAGGCAACTACAATTTTGTTGATTTAATCCTGCCTCTGCCTTTCCTGCAGCTGCCTTAATACTTTATTATAATTGGTAAAGTTCCAGTTTATGTACAGTATTTACGAGTTTATAATATATGCCCAGCTACCAAGTCTTATCCCAGATCTGCTGGTGCATTTTGGGATGGCAGATTAGAGGTCCCTGCTGTTTACTTGAAATCATGGATAGAACAAGCAGCATGAACAGTGATTTTCTGCCAGTACCTTATGCAACAGCACATCTAGATCTACACTGTTTTGCAGTTGGGTTGGTATCATTCAGTCTCACGAACCAGTGTTACACAAGCATGTCTTTTTGACAGTAGCTTTATGCATCGACTTACTGCATCAAACAGTTAAAGTGTTTAAAGAAATCCAAGCTGTTTAGACAACAAAACCATCCGAAGTAAATCACTAGTACTTCAGTGTCATTGGTGTGTTGCATCATTTTCATGCAATGCTTATTAAAGGTAAGTTTTTCCCATTAATTTTTCTATCAGCAGAGTTTTGTGAAAATGTTGTAGGGCAACAAAGACACTAAAGTAGCTTCTCTTCATCTCAGCTGGTTTTTCTTGTTGGAGTGGCCCAGATTATTTCAAACTTTTCTCCAAATTGTTTCAGTCAGTCAAGATTTAAAGATAACACTAAATCCCAAACTGATCCAGATTAATAAGATGATAAGATTGATTATCGGCCTTCTCATTATATTTTAAAATAAAATCAATGCTGGGTCAATGCAACAGTGTAGCAAAAAATGTTACTCATAAAATTAGATGGCTACAGTGTTAAAGTTTTTGAAGGAGAAGGTTTTAAAGTCAGTTGCCTTCTGATAATGAGAACACTGTTTATATCTGGGTAAATGAATTTTATCTAGCATTTAGAATGACTCCAGTATAAGTTGGATTAATGAGACTTGACTGTCCTTGCTCAGGAAGAACAATGGGACTGATCATGGATTCTTATCCAGATTTCATTTTTTTAATTCCTTACAGTCATTGTTGTAAGGAATCATGTTGCTACTTGATGCTTATTGTTAAACTTGAATAATGACCAGGGAAGGCAGGGTAAGAAAATAATGTTTCTAAGAGAAGGTTTTCAAACTGTTAGAGTGATTGTGCGTATGAAATGGGATCAGTGCCTATGGAGTTCAAATATGTTTATTAGAAAAGTCAAGATTTATGTAACTGAGCGAATTTGAATTTTGCAGAGGACCATTTGAATGTGCCGTGTGAGAGAAGATTATTTATCATTACATACACAATTTTCTTATCACCTGTAAATGAAATTGGCAGTAATATAATAATTTAATAAAATGAAGGCAGTGTGGTTTGGGGGATGATTCATTTCATTTTAGTGACTTGCTGTGGGCAGTTCCTAGCTATTAATTTACGGATATGAGAGCAGCAGCAGTTATGGCTTCTCTTTACTGGATTCTTTTGCGTGATCTTTTAGCTGACTTGACTTGTGGGGTTTGATTTTTTTTGTGTGTTTTTGTTTGCTATTTAGGGCTCTTGGATCTAAATTGAGTGTTTTCTATTTATTCTTGGGCATTTTCCCCTCTTTACAAGGCTCACTAATTTCTTATTGAGCATAATGTTTAACTTAGGTCAGGGACAAACGCTGAACAAAGTAGAAACAAATTTCAGCTTACTGCATCAAGACATACTTACCGATCTTTAATTTAATTCAGTGCAATAAATTATTCCTTTAGTGGTAATTTTGATGGATAGTTAATGCAACTATGCAAAATGAATGCATTTTAAACTTTAGAAAGCATGAATTCAGTTTCAGTATATTTTTTAAATACTGTAGTATCAAAGGGAAAGATACCTTTTATTTTTTTATATTAAAAATGTAGAATAATGTAAACTCGTACATGTAACTAGAACTCATGTTTTTAATTTACCAAATTTATTGTTTTCACTGTCAGATAATCCAAATTATATGTTAGAATTAATAGGAATTATTGTATTGAAGAGCCTTTTAAAGAGAAAGCTTGTTGAAAGAGGCTTTTCAAATCCAGCTATAATCAATGCAATGTTTAGAGAAGAAAAGAAAGGAACAAGAAATATGTTAATACACAGATGTTCATTATTTTGCCTGAAAACTGACCTTTATGCAAAACCTAATGAAGGTGTGACTGCTAGATGGATGAATGGACAGACAGTAGTAACACTTTTGCCCAAAAAACTGTAATGGGCAGCATAAATTAATTGTAATGCAGACTTAGATATATGTACCAGGATGGATTTTCCAGTTTTATGATAACTGATTTTTTATTCACTATGAAGTTCTCTCCAGAAAGAAGTTTAATAGGATCAGTTTGGACCCCTGTCTTTACCATATTTGCTAGTGTGTAGTACACACTTAACTATAAACAGGTTGGACCCTGATCTGCCGCTGCATGGTGCAGTATGATACAATCCAGATTGACCAGTATTGGCATTTTCCTGCAATAATTTCATTTTTATGGTTATTTTTGGGTCTTAAAATAGATCCCCCTATATCTTCAGTCACCATTTTTATTCTTAAAGTAGGATTGATTTATTATAACTGACTGTTCGATGGTCTCAATGAGGGTTACATTAGCAGTTGGTCACCATTTTGTTGCACAACAGACTGGTTCTTTAAGTCTCATTCATTTTATAATCAAAGTCAGAACTTAGTTCCAGTCCAACAGTACGAATCAAATCAATCTAAATGGGAACACACTGTAGAAATTTGATATTGCCATTTTAAAACCATTTAGAATGTATCAAATTCTGTTTTAGTAGCACTAAATTTAGCATTTATAGTTCTTTATTTGAGAATAAATAATGGTAACTTATTCAGTGTTTTATCTGCAAATGGCTTCATGTAAGTCGTTTGACTCATCAAGGCAAAAAACTGTGAGTCAAAATCCAAACCTATGAGTCTTATTCAAGCCAATGATCAGTCTTCAGTAGTTTTTAAAAATAATTATATTGTTTAAATACATGACAAAAATATTAGTTATGTAATGTAACTAAAGCCAAGGCATGATTTCTAAATATTTTTATACAATAAAACATTAGGTAGTAGTGACTGGAATGTATTAATCTGACAAGCAGGCATAGAAGAGCTTATCCCACACATCATGCCATGTTTGCAGTGAGGAAATCTTCTGAATGTAACTCGGACCGGTAAACCATTCACAGTTTAACAAATCATTTCATATTTTTAAGTTCATAGATTCTTCTCTCTTTTGTTTCTTCTCTTTCTTCAGAGCTTCCTTAAAATTTTTAAGGTACTTCTGTCTTCCCCATCAATCTTGATAAGCATCAGATTTCTCTTTTTCTCAATCCCAAGCATATTCCTAAAGGTGGTTAAGATCCTGTTCTGGACAAAGAATCGACTTGACTTCTTTTAGAAAATGTAGCCAGCTGTATGTTTTCAACCACAGCTGCACAAAATTATGTTTTATCTTACGAGTAACCATTATCTCATCTTTGGATGATGATGGCTCCACTGGTTCGACAACACTACTGTTAACATTGGTCGGTCATAAACAGGGTCCGAAAGATAATTTCATTTGTTTCAGATCCATTTTAATTTTTTTTTTTTTTTTTTTTTTTTTTTTTTTTTTTTTTTTTTTTTTTTTTTTTTTTTTTTTTTTTTTTTTTTTTTTTTTTTTTTTTTTTTT
>JAECUM010004394.1:0-57344 GCA_016617855.1 Megalonaias nervosa | reverse complement strand
TGAATAGTAATAACATTTTCAAGATGGCTGACATAGAAGCCATACTAGTCATTAGATTTGCACCAGTTTCAATGACTAGATGTTATAAGAAGGCTTCCGATTAGAAGTCCATGTTTATATAACTTTGCCTTTGTAAGCAGTAGTGATTACAAGATTTTCAAACTGGCTGCCATAGTGGACACACTGGATGTCAGATTGGTACCATTTTCATTTAGGACATACCAGACATCATAAAAGGTCTTTCACTAAAAATCCCAAATTAATATGGTCATTTATTCAGGAGAACCAATGATAACACGACTGTCAAGATGGCTGATGTGGTGGCCATATTGGATTTTCACTTCTAACCAACCAGACATAATACGAAGTCTTGCAGTTAAAACCCCATGTCAATATGACTTTCTGTTCAGGAGAAGTAGCCATAATAATATTTTAAAGATATTTACTGAGGTGGCCAAAATGGATGTCCCAGAGATACTACTATCATTTAGGACCAACTAGTTCATAGGATGAATGTGTGTAAAGTTTCATGGCAATCTCTTAAGTAGTTAAGGACAAGTAGTGATAACAAACCTGTGCTAAGAGATGATGATGGACCAGGCCACACCAAGTTCTTATGGTCTATGACCACTAGAGCTAAAATCTCTTACAGGAAACCAAGAAATTATCACATTTTTACAGCTCTCCATGATACACTGAAATTTATTTTAGTCTGTATTTACTTACATCATCTGTTGAATTTCTACTGTATACACATGTAGAGTGGACAACTTTGTTCCTGCAGCAGGTGGAGAGGTTGGTAAACCACTAGCTTCTTTACCACTCATTTTATATTGCCCCCTGGAATTAAATGGAAACACATTTTCATCTTTCACATACCACTCATTCTATATTGCCACCTGGAATTAAATGGAAACATATTTTCATCTTTCACATACCACTCATTCTATATTGCCACCTGGAATTAAATGGAAACTTATTTTCATCTTTCACATACCACTCATTCTATATTGCCACCTGGAATTAAATGGAAACATATTTTGATCTTTCACATACCACTCATTCTATATTGCCACCTGGAATTAAATGGAAACATATTTTCATCTTTCACATACCATGCTATAATCTGATCTAAGCTCATCCGTCTGAATTTGTGGCAACAGGGAACTAAACCTCAGCACAATCCCTTCAAGGGACTGATGCTCTACTGGGCAAAAAGAATTTCCAGGAATTGAAGATAAGACCATTTCTTCCTATTAACTGCTGAGTGTTGAAACCTGCATCTCTGATATCCTTCGGTGATAACAAGATTTTCGAATCTGCTGATGCAGTGGACATACTGGATCTCAGACTGGCATATTTTTCATGTAGGACCAACTGGATCTCAGACTGGCATATTTTTCATGTAGGACCAACTGGATCTCAGACTGGCATATTTTTCATGTAGGACCAACTGGATCTCAGACTGGCATATTTTTCATGTAGGACCAATAAAAGAGATTATAAGAAGTCCTCTGGTGAAAACCTCATGTTGATATGACTTTTCATTTTTTAGAGTAATGATAAGAAAATTGTCAAGATGTCTGCTATGGTTGCCAAACTGAATATCAGACTCGGACTATTTCCATTTAGGTCCAATTAAACAACATAATTAGTCTCTTGGTAAAAGCACAATGCTGATGTGAACAGGCTAGTGATGTCAAGATTTTCATGATGGCTATTGCTGCAACCGTACTGACAGATTATTAACTGAGTTATTTTCAATTACAAGCAACAAGACATCATAAGATGTCTTCCAGTGAAAACCCCATCCTAATATGACCATTCATTCAGGAGAAGTAACAATAACAAGACTTTTAAGATGTATTTGTGGTAGTTATGCCTGATTTCTCATTAGCATCATTTTCATTACGTCCAACAAGACATCGTAAGAAGTCTTTTATTAAAAACACACTGATATGACTATCCATCCATTCATTCATTCATAAGTAGTGATAAGATTTTAAAGTCTGTCATTGTGGAGGCCATTATAAATGGACGTGCAAACAACACTAATTTCATTTTAGGACCAATTACCAGACAGCATAAGAAGTCTTCTGGTAAAAACCCCATGGAAATATGCCTTTTCGTTCAGAAAAAGTACCAATAACAATATCTTCAAGATGGCCAATGCGGTGGCCATATTAGATATCAGATCTGCACCATTTTTATTTAGGATCTATTAGATTTCCATGTGAAGTCTTTTAGTGAAAATCCCATATTCATATGACCAGCCATTCAGGAGCCATAGTGACAAGATTGTTAAGATGGCCACTGTGACAGCCTTATTAGACATTCAATCTGCTCCAACTTCATTCAGGACCAACTAGACATCACAAGAAGTATTCTGTCAAAAACCCTCTGGCTGCGTGACTTTCCATTCTGGAGGAGTAGCAATAACAAGATTTTCAAAATGGCTGCTGTGGTGGCCATATTTGGATGTCACAATACCATTTTCATTCAGGACCAACTAGACATCATAAGAAGACTTTCAGTGAAACATCAAGTTGATATAATCATGCATTAAGGAGAAATAGCAATAACAAGATTTTCAAGATGGGGATTGTGGAAGCCATACTGGATGTCTGAGGGGCACCATTTATTTTCATTTAGGACCAACTAGACCTTGAGATGACTGTGTGGGTCAAGTTTCATGGCAATCCTCCAAAGTACAGATAACAAGAGAGCCAACTGGGCCAGAGATCACTCTCCTGGAGACATCTAACTAACAGCCAAATGCAAGAGCAGTTGGCCAAAAAATCTGGGTCAGGTGGATGTTTCTGCTGAATTGTGTTCCAATACTATTAACTGTAGATGTTAAGAAAAAAGCTGTTTCAAAGTTTCTTAAGTTTTTGTCTGACATGTGATGGCACATCAACATAATTCTCCCCTATTGAAATGCCCCTATGGCAAGAAAGGATACCTATTTATTGTCTGCTACTGAAATGCCACTATGCCAGGAAAGAGGATTGAATATTTACTGCATGTTGCCCATCCCAATTAAAATATGTACATGTAATAAATATTTTGAAAAAAGAGCAGATGGCTAAGAAATCTGGGTCACTCAAGCTTTATCTCTAACAAAAAAATATCTGAATTGAAATTTCATAGCAAAGGCACCCTTATTTTTGTTCGATCTATAAATATATTTTATATCGTTAGCCAAAATTAGTCAAATTCTGTTGCACAGGTTCTTGAGGTTAAGATGTTTCAATGTTAGCAGTGAAATTTTACAGAAAATCAGCAAAAGTTTGAAAGCCTTTAATCATGCCAGCATGCTTTCTGTCAAATCTGATCCAATTCTGTTCAATGTTAATTGCTGCAAACATGTTTTAAAGATTTGTCTACTTGTAGCACTGGATAGACATCATCTGTATAAAACAGAAAGTCCTTTTGCTGCTTTGCTTCTAGAGAATTTCGGTCCAATTCTGCTCAGTGGTTTTTAAGAATTTGTATTTAAAAATGGATAATCATTTTTATCAACAATAGTACAGTGAACAGTACATTATACACACAACCTGTGTTAATAACTCTTTATGTAGGCACTTTTACGGCATGGTTGACTCAGGAAATTATAGACCAGGGGTCGGCAACTCGTGACACGAGTGCCACAAGGTGGCACATCAAGAGGTTTTGTGTGGCATGCAAAGGGAAACCAAAAATCTCGATTTTAACAGTGTTACTCTCTTACTGGTGGCATGCACTCGTTCATTTTGCATTTAATCCAGAAAAAAGCGGCATGCTATATAAAATAGGTTGCTGACCTCTGTTATAGACCAATGGATCTCAATGGCCTTGACCTTTGGTTAAGGTATGCAGGTTTGAACTAAAATTAAAATGTGTAGAAACCATTAGTTTTGCTATTAGACTTACCCCAACAATGACCTCTGACCTTTAAACTCTGAAATATATAGGTCTCTTTATCACCCCAAGAGAAAGTCATGCACATAGTTTGATAAGTGTAGATGGTGGTTTTGCAGTCGTAGTATTCTATGCTCCGCCTTATGGCGGTCAGGGTCCCAGGTGGTCTGGTGGTCTAACGTGCTTGCCTTTACAGATCACTGTCATCTCACCTCTGTCCATGTGGGTTTGAGTACGAATGGATATGTAAGAAAGCTTGCCAGTTAAGTTTGCAGGGTTTTCCTGTGTTTTTCCTCCACCAAATGAACGTGCTGCCATGTATAGCCTATCATCATGCACTGAAAAATTGTGTTAAACCCACAAAACCAAACCAAAATGACAGGAATTTAAAAAAAAAAAACTAAAGCTTTTCAAGTGATGATTATTAATGTCGTATTTGGTCAAATTCTTCTGAGCAGATATTTAGAAGCAGTCATTTAAAGATTTTTCTATTTTTAATAATAGTGGCCATATTTGTAAATATTTTAAAGCCCTTGATGCTATGATACTTTCTGTAGAATCTGGTAAAATCCTGTTTTGTGGTTTTAAGATGTTTCTTTTAAGGATGTTTTTATTTTAATTAATGATGGTCATGTTTGATTGTAGACCAGAACCATTTGTAAAAGCAAAACAAAAAAAAACCTGAAAGTTCTTTGCTAAGGTCAGGATGCTGTCAAATTCAGTACAAAATGCTGTGCAGCAGTTTTTCCAAAAAATTGTTGTTTAAAGGGTTGTCTTTTTAGTAATGGTGGCCATATTTGACAGTAGATCAGAGCCATTTATATCAAATAGAAAGCTCTCTATGCTTCCATCCTTTCTGTCAAAGTTAGTCAAATTCTGTTCAGCAGTTTTTAAAATGTCATGTAAATTTATCTGTTTTAGTAACATTGGCCATATCTGAGGGCAAATGGCATCATCCATATATAAACAAAAGTCCTCTATGCATAAATGACTTCTGTTATAGCTCTCAAATTCCATTCACAGTTTTTAACAAGTGTATACAATTCTAGTAACTGTGGCAATATTTAATGGCAAGTATCATTTACAGAAATATGAAAGCCCCTTCAGACCGGATGCTTCCTCTCAAGTTATTCAAGCCTGCTGAGTGATTTCTGAGAAGTTGTTTAAAGGTTTTTGTATTATTAGCAATGGCAGCCATATTTGATGGCAGACCAGCATAATTTTGTACAAGCTTTAAAAACCTTTATGGCAGGATGTTTTCTGATGAATTTGGTCAAGTTATGTTGAGCAGTTCATGAGAAGATGTAAGGTTTTTCTATTTGTAGTAACAGAGGACATATTTGATGGCAGATCAGCATTCTTTGAACAAATTCAAAAGCCCTTTGTGCTGTGATGCTAAATTTTTGTCAAATTTGGTAAAATTCTGTTGAGTGATTTTCAGAAGTCATTGAAAATTGCTTTATTTTTAGTAATGATGGCCATCCTAGATGACAGATCTACATAAAGTGAACAAGTTTAAAAGGCCTTGACACCAGAATACTGATTGGAATATCATGTGCAAATTGCTCAAGCAGTTCCTTTATAACAGTTTTTTTAAAACAATTGTGACTGCAACAGTTTTGTGATTACAAGTATTAAGACCATTACTACAGTACTACATCGAAACTTTGCTATGTATAATCAAATTTGTCCCTTGGCAAAAATGCAAGGTATTTTAAATACATTGGGTTTGGGGCAATAAAGAAAAGAAGGAAACTTCCAGTCAAAGGCTGAGTTTGATAACATATGCTGTTCCATCAAAATTAAATGAAGTAAATCAGGTGGCCATCATTTTATAAGTGTTAGTCAAAATACAGTCATATCTGCTCTAAAAGCCATTTCTGAGCGGCACCCAACTCTATATGGCCAAACAAAAAAATTGTGTGTTACTAGTTGACCAAAAGTCTGTTTCTCTTTGCTGACCCTAGCACTTTTTCTATCATGGTAAAAAAAAAATTTTAAAAAAAATCACATCAAATATACATATATATATATATATATATATATATATATATATATATATATATATATATATATATATATATATATAAAATTACCTGCCTACCCAAATTTTAAACCCAGTACAATTGGAAACATTCATCTTATTTTTACTTGGCGTAAGACTAAAACATTATTCAGGGCCAAACATAATACACTCGATATAAAATTAAGATCCATGTAACAGCCAGCTCTGTATTAGAACCAGTTAATTTCTAACTCATAAGCAGATTCTTTGATGTATGAGGTGGAGAAGGGAATAGAGGTGCAAATAACATGGGGCAGACCTGGAGGGGGGGGACAGAGCTGGTGTGCACCCGTTCCCCCCCCCCCATAAAAATGACCAGAAAACAACACAAACATTTCCAAGTGAAAGTGTTCTCTACAATGGTTAGATTGTTAAAATTATGCCCTGGAAATGATTAAACTGTGGGAGCTTCCAGGGGCTTGGTCTCCAGGGCTCCCACTCCCCCCACCTTGGTGCTGCATCCCCCAGACTCCTCATCTATGTGATTACTCACCACCACCCCCCAGCAAACAATATTTTAAGATCTGCCCCTGACTATGTTGCACCAGATGCACTTATCTGTTGCTTCTTCAAACTGAACAATGACGCCTCTGTAATCTGAAAGTCAATGGGAAAATATTAAATTACAGAATAGCAACATGGACAGATATTTTATTGTTACGAAAATGAGCTACCTGACTCTTCCTATGCTTTTTCATTTACCTTAAGAGATCAAGAAAAGGTAAATGGAAGTATAAACACCTGAATGGAGTCCAATTGCTTATCTGAGGCATACCAAATGATGTTTAGAACACTACCAGAGAAAAGTTTTATCACTTTTATGGACAGTGACGACTGGCTTCAATAGCTGCATCAATTAAATCCACTTATGTGCTGTAGTAATCCTAAAATTGTTTGTGAATGATGCACACACCTGCAATATAAATACAAATTTAAATCTAAGCAAAGTTAGTGGACTTTATATTTTCTTAATATACCATCACACAAAGGGTTTAGGGTTACCCATTGTGTAAACTTTGTACTTTGTACTTGCTCAACTCGGAGTCTCGTAGAAATGTTAATGCTTTGTGATATAAAAAGGTTGCTAATCTTTTATATCAACAAATACCCGACAGGTAACAAAGAAAACATTAGCATAATGGTCTCTTGTAATGTCATGAATTTTCTCTTCTGATTTGTAACTGTGGTACGAAAAATCCAATTCAAAACTGGTCAAGAGGAAAACCACAAAAATGCCAGAAACTTTTGAAATCAATAACAAAGTAAGCAAATTTATTTGAATCATCCTGACAGCCTATTAACATCTGAATTTCACCTCACATATGCCAGTACTGAGTACTGATGTGTCACATAATTCAAATAAAGACTGTAGATCACAATGTTGTCTCTCTACAATGTCAGCTTGCCAAAGATAACCTGTCCACTTATTAGCAGGGACTTTTCTATAAAATCTTTCTTTTTTAATTTATCTTTTTTGAGTTGACATTAAACATTTCACAAAAATGTGATGTCAGTTAAAGAACTTTGACTAACACTCATACATATCAAATATTCAAAACTACTGTATCTATCTGTCTATTTATCATTGAACAAAACTGTCTTAGAGTTAGACGTAAGTCTTTTGACTACTGCCAGCACATATGAAATAGTGAGAACTACTGTAACTAGTTGTCTCTTTATGAGAGGCTTCAATGTATATACTACACTTTTTGCTATTTTATTACTTAATACAGAAAATGGGGCCCCGGGTGGCCAAGTGGTCTAAAACTCTTGGCTTTACCAATCACTACCATCGTATCTCTGTCCATGTGGTTTCAAGTCTCGGGCTTGGCCAATGCAGATATGTGAGAAAGCTGCCAGTACCTCCCCTTCAGTTGGTGGTTCTTACTGGGGTTTTCCATGGTTCATCCTCCACCATTTATACTGGCCACCATATATAACCTGCACTGAGAAATGGAATTAAATTCCAAAACAACAATATAGAAAGTGTCCTCATTATGTATATTCTTGTGCAATGGGAAATTTTGAACTTCACCTTCTACACATTTGTTTGTCAACTGGAATCGTAGAGTGAAAGATAATTAGATGAAACAAACAATTTTGTCCAGGACTCAACTGAAGTTCACATGTCACTCACATACTTTCCAAAGTTGAATCAACAATGTCACATGATGAAAAGAAACTTTATATTTGTAAACAAAAGACACATGCCTCAAAATGCAATGACTATATAATGAAACAGTGTTTGTTACATGGTGGAAGTGGTAATGGTTATCATTAGCTAGAGGATGATCGACCATGGTGTGATTGCCTGGATCGAGTTGATAGTAAAAATATGAAATTAATGGATGGAATAAAGAGAGACCTAAGTGGAGATAATGAATAGAACAACATGAGACCCCATATGTAAAATATAGTAATTTAATAAATTATATTAAATAAAAATAAATCGTATACGATACTTGAAGGATACACTTCTATTTAAAGTAATTACCAAAATGTTATTACAAGAATGCAATTAACAGTTCCGTTTACATGGATATGACCAATTTCATCACAGCAGCGAGAAAAAGTGTTCGAACTCAATTGTCAAGCATAACTGCAAAACCTGCTGACTCTGCAGTTCACTCCAGATTCAACACTGGTGTAGGTTGGGGTTGATTTATCCCTTTGACTTCCCATGTGATGTGGCCTACAATGACCTCTCTCTTGCATCCAGCTTCTTACGGGTCTCAACTGCAATATGGATCCCTTCTATGTCCCTTTTGCATCGCAGTACCATGTTTTGACGTTGTGTGGAACTATTTCCCTTTTAAAATCTATAAATAGGCAACCTATATAGTTTGTTAGGTCCTTACTACTAGGACAGAAAACCATCTCCTCTCTAGTTACATCAGATACTGTCACATCGTAATTCAAACAGACCCTAACTGCTAATAAAGTTTTCAGGTCACAGCCTAGTATTTCATACCCTATAAATTCTAGTTCAGTTCTTTTCATTCAAACATACTACTGGAAGATTATTGTATCTCTTAGGCAGACTGTTTAATCGATCTATAACACAGATTGGTCTCATCAAAGGCTATTACATGCGGGTGTGTCGGCTATTAATCACCATCTGAACTAAGTGTTGACCCGCAGGTTATCTTATTGCTAATATCTTCGATCCTTGATTAAAAGAATTCACCTCTTAATTATACAAATGAATTAACAAAATTCACTTCGTGTCTTAACTACAATATTTGCTAACTAACAATTCATTTTCATAACATTTCCAGACATGGCAATATCAATTTCTAGCCTACATGATTTGCATTACAAATAAACAAGTAAATTCAAACAATTCTCTCATGATTCTTATCAAGAAAATAATGTATGAAATTCTTATAACATTCAAAACAAATGAATTCAAACAATTATCTTCTGATTTTGTATCGAAGGAAAATTGCATCGAACTAAGGTACAGTACTTTGCTCTCTTCTACCCCTTTAAAAATCATCTCTTTACCATTTTACAGAATCATCTCTAAAGACTTCCAATACACATCCATTGGACTTTCGTTTAATAAAAAAAATATTCACTATTCTTCCTCAGAGTCAAGATCTCAGCTAAACTATTTAGATTTGGATTAATCTAACTGCCGAAATTAACACAAACCTATCCAGGTTTGAGTAATTCCTCCTATTTCCACACTTTCTTAAAAAACCGATTTCTGAAAAGTTTTGTCTTAGGACACATATTTGAACAAGTACAAAAGTTTTCTCTGCGTCATTTCAACCCTAGTCATTTCCCAACACTTGAATTTAATTCACCTTGTCTTGACCAATCTCCTGAGGATTATCAAATGGAAACCTCATTAAAAATTAATCATGCATAAACCAGCGCCATATTCTAGCACAGGCCCAAGCATTAACACGTGATATAAACACATTCATCAACTTAATTGGCTATGTGTCACACTGATCTTTCAAAACTCACTCAGTTATGTGTTGCCATAAAATCGTACAAAATTCACATTGTTAGTCTTCCGAGAGGAGTCTACCTGATAAAAATTCATTTTTGGACACCAAGTATTGCTAACATAGTAATACATGCCATTGATATACTTATTATTATCATTATCAATCAGCTTCTGGAAGGCCTATAATTAAAATTGTAAATCAAACTGACACTGGATCAAGTCAATATGATATCAATGAATCTTACCCCTATGAATGATTTGTCATGTAAGGTAATATAAACAATACTGAGATCATTTTTTCTACCTCAATTAAATGTGAACAACATTAATACCAGCTATAGCATATATAATTTTAATATTTCTTTGCAGCTGTGAAAACCACATGACTTTTCTCCCCAAAAATACTACATCTTTTTTCTGTTGGCTTTAGCTGTGGACCTCAAACCATCACACAAGCATCTTGCCAGGCCATTGGCCTGCATGCAGAGCCCACCTCTGAACTATATTTGAAATGAGAGTAAGACAAACAGCAAAAAATAAATTTTAAAGTAAAAAATTTAAATACTGAGGTTAATCTAAGATGTTCCCTACACAAAGAGACCAAAGTAATGGGTTCTGTACACAAATAGATCAAACTGATGGGTTCTCTACACAATGAGACTAATGTGATGCCTATGTTAGTCTTCAATCAAAATGGACTCAACAAATAAGTATGGTAAATAACATGTAAATGGGATCAATTAAATGTCATTCAATTTTCCTTCTCTTTTAACATCACGGAAAAATCAATTACATTTCTCACCTGAACACCTGTGTAATTTGTGGACCATATGAGGTGCCATCTCTCCAGGTACCTATGGGCAATCCATTTGTCAACAAATTGTGGTTTCTTTCCTGCTTAATAAAATCAGCTGTCATTTTGTACTGTCACCAATTGGCAAAAATGGTATCATAAAAAGCTCTGAATTACCAAATACATCAAAGTCATTTTAACAAAATCTCTTTAAAGAGATGCTATATTGCCAGTGTTTCAAGACCGCCTATGTAGGTGACCACCATGTCTAAATCGTCAATAAAATGATCACCTTGCAAAATAAAGCAACTGCATACTTAAAACATTTGCAAAAGTAAAGTTATCTAAGTAATACTTAATTACATTGATATCTGTTTCATTTTCAGACAATTGTACTGTGTACAAGGTGACCTGCCAACCAGGACATGGAAAATGTTGAGTCTGTGGGAGGTGGTTACCATGTTATATAGTATGATAATCTGATGATGAAACAAATATTAATGCTTTTTAACTGTTTTAATTCCCAGATAAAAACCAGAAACCGTATTTACCGTATAAATTGGGACATGATAAAATAAAAAAAAATTTCCTGTCCCAGAACTCATGGTTAAACTTTTTTTCACTTAGATCATATGTCCCAAGACTTAAGAAAAGAAATAATCTTGTATTGCATTTGTGCTCCCCTCTCCCCATGCATGCTGCAATAAACTACATAAACAAAATGCTTATTTGATAACAAAAAGAATGAAACTAATTTTGTATTGTTATCCTTTATTTCAACATAAGCACTAAAGAATAAAATTTATGTCCGATAACACACACCATGTTCATTGACATGAACATTGAGAAACAAATTGTGTTTGGTTATGCTCACAGGTTTGAATATGATATCCGACTGAAAACTGGATCCAACAAAATCGCAAACAAGAGAGAAATAATCAGCCAATATCTTGAAGACATGACATGGTGTTAGGTACAAAATAATCAAGATTGAATTATATCAAGGGCTACTGTATGACAGTATCTCACAAATAAAAAAAAATCATTATTTGAAAACACATTCACTTGAGTGTAAGTGACAATCTTTTCGCCAGCACAAGTTACAAAGGTATCATTAATATTTACCCACAAACATCAATGCTCCTTTGTATTAATTATTACTACAGACACCAAGCACACAGAAGCCCGGGTGGTGAATAAACACAACTGGCAGCGAGCAGTAAACTCCCCCTTTGAACTTACCGACAGGACATCAAAGACATAGGTTATTTTTATTACAAAGCAAGCTGACCTTGGAAGCTGACTTTGGATACTCTGAAGCCAGGGTTTTTTTTAAAGAATATCAATACAAAGGTTATTTTATCACAAAGCAAGCTGACCTTGGAAGCCAACTATGGATTCTTTTAAGTGCGCCAATTTTTTTTGTTTGAATATACAAAGACAGCCAAGATATGGAAGCTAATTTTGGTTCCTTTTCACCATTGTTCACTGTAATTTTGAAAATAAATTGAAACAATGGAACGATTTTTAAAGTGATGCAATACAGTGCTTCTTGCATGGACATCGATAACCCAGCACTGCCCAGAATTTGGAGAAAATAAAATCATGTCATGAATTCGTGAAGGCCAGAAGAGAAGCAGATGATTTTGCTGACAATATGATCATTAACATGGATGAAATTCTAGTGTACTTTGATCTCATTCCTGGACGGACTGACAATAAGAAGTGAGTCAAAAGTGTGAGAATTAGACTGGTGCAGATTTAAAAAATCTAACTTTAGTCCTTGCAGTTTCCGCTTCAGGTGATGTGTTGCCTCTAACAATTTTTCACGGTAAGAGAAAGCTAAAAAAAAATGTTCATGCACCGAAAGAATGGATCGTACATATGCAAGAGAAGGGATGAGATGCTACTGCAGTGGATTAAAGAGTTTTATCTCAAGTACACAGTTTTAATATTTTTTAAAATGAAATTTCAGTTGGAGTGCATTTTCCGATATGTAATTTTCGAATGATTTAAAAGGTGTCCCACAATTAACAACTTGAAAAAAAACTGTGTCCCAGAACATACAGTGCACAAAAAAAGTACTTTTAAAATTAATTTATGGTGTCCAAACAATTATGGTGTCCCAACATATACAGTAAATACGGTATATGTATTGCTGATTTTTACAAAATTTTCTAAGTTTTAGTGAGTTTTGTTAGGAGAGTTGATTTCTGAAATTCCAATCACCCTCAAAGAAATTATGTGTGTTACATTGTTTTTAACAAGCCATGAACTGTTGAGACATGGCCATTCACATAACGGTGCATTTATGTTAATGCACAGTAATTGTGGAAACAGACATTATTTTAAGCTTGATTACCATAATTAACCTGGACCCTCCAATTTGCCAGAGACCAAATTTAAGAAATTTGTCATTTTGTTTTTGACAGTACAAAAATTTCCAGACATCAAACAAGTTTTATTAAAGCCAACAAAAAAAATAAAAGCTTCACATTGTAACATAAACAGAGGAATGTTTTACATGTACTAAAAAATTGATGACTGAGTAATGAACAATCTGGCCATAACAGTGCTTTGATTACCCTTATTATTGTGTGGATTACCTGAAGATGTTGTCAATAGACAGTGCAAAAAAAACAACTGGAATATTCCACAACTCAAAATGAGTTGCAAACTTGCTAACAGTAATGATAAAAAGAAAACAAAAAACATTTATATTGAGAGAGTTTTTAGAATTAATGAATGAACCACTTTGATAACTGCAAGATTAAAAAGGTCATAAGCATTACATTGAGTTGACGTGTGATTGCAGGCTTCATTAGTATTTACCACTGATTAGTTTACATGGGGAGACAAAGCAGTAATACACATAAATTCCTTTTCCCCTAATGTGGATTAACTTTGGTTATATACAGTTTAGATATGTATTTGGGTTGTTGTCTTTATTTTTCCTTTTCCTTTTCATTTATTTCTGATAAAGCAGTCAACATATCTCACACGCAAGTTTCATAAGTTCTAGAAAGTCTCAGTTTTATTCCATGGCATATTTCCCCTTCAAAATCTCATAACTATAACCAAATTACTAATAACAGTATTCTTCAATTAAATTCCTGAACAAGTCTAGGTGATTTGGCTCCATAACATAGTTTGGTCATTGACTCACATTTGTAATTTTAGTGTTGATATCACTTCAAGACATTTGGACAGAAACTACACTTTATCTTTCAGGTTTCTCAGAGGTAAGATAATATGTGTGATTGGTGTGATTTGGATTTTTTAATGTAGCTTTAATGATTTTTCAGTCATATCGCTACGATGTCTGCAGTGTGGCAGTTTACAGTGATGTCTAGCACCGGGGCATCATGCCTCAAACATGTAGCATGATGTCCCACCCAGTCACATTATCCTGACACCAGGTCGACCAGTCCTAACACTAACCTCTTAATGCTGAGCGCCAAGCAAGGCAGCTGTTAGTACCATTTTATAAGTCTTTGGTATGACTCAGCCGGGGATCAAACCCATGACCTCCCTCATCTCAGGCGGACGTTCTAACCACTAGCCCACCAGATCAGTCGGTATGATAAAATGAATACATGTATATTAATTCTTTGATATGACCTGTTGTAAAAAATAATCTTTATGTTATGAAATAATAACAATATTAGAACTGGGTCATGTTTGTAGACAAAGTTTCTAGCAAGACTTATCACCAGCGGCAGAACATGTAAACAATGAACAGACTGTTAGTTTTAAAAGCAATGAGAAAAACAAACAGCACAAATTCTTTATTTGTAAAAGAACACAGAAACATTATCATGCAAGGGTTCTTTATTTGCAATCTGGAACATAAAGCAACCTGGCTGGACATTGTACTTGGCTGATGCATCGATACACACTCATGACAATAAAGACATATATTTTCTGGAAAATATTTGGGAAAATTAACATTTTTATTAGTACCCAAATTAGCCAAATAGTGAGAAAAGTAATTATTTTTTCAGTAGTCAAAATACAATTATAAACACATATTATTTCGATTGATGGAGTGAAAATGGACTGATTGAGAAGAAGCCCAGGAAATTGTATTAAATGTAAGTTAAAAATGACATTGGCAGCTTTAAGTTCACGAGGCTTTAATTAAAAAAAACATCATGGATAGTCACGGATATCGTATATGAACAGGTCTCATCAGTCTCACTCAATGAAATGGAAATAATTCATAGGACCTACCAGGTGATTGGATGGATAGAAAAATGGGGGCATTGAGATTATGCTACACTGAGTAGAGATTCTGTTAAATATATAAGTATTATGGCCCTTTTCAATTGTAACTTTGTAAGATCAAGAAAATTATTCTTATCTTCAGGAATTAAATTATTTTATTTATCTTTCTTTAACTACTTTTTTTGTTAAAATAATTTATTATCACTCCTGGGAAATAGAATTTCTATTTGAATGTGAAATTTCTTTATTACTCGCAACATACTGACCTCTGATCTAAAGCGGTCTGTATTTGACATTTTCTTTTTGAACAATGTTAAGTTGTCTTAATGAAGTTGTTTATTACAAGTCACTTTTGTGCCATTTTTGAAGAATATTCATATAACATGCCCAAAAGATGAGCTATTTTTAAAAAGTGTACATTTTTTATTAAATGTACTGAAAAGAGTACATTACCAGCAAAAATGCACTGCAAAAGAGTATATTAAGAGCAAAAATGCACTGCAAAAGAGTACATTAACAGCAAAAATGCACTGAAAAAAAGTACATTAACAGCAAAAATGCACTGCAAAAGAGTACATTACCCACCGTTAAAACTCTACGGTCTTTGACTAACAGAAAAGAGCAATAACCGACAAGTTTTGTGAAATTCAACAAATAATTTACTTCCTTAAAATACAAAGTGAAAATTTCAAAACATAACTTACAGTATTGTAAATTAAATCCCAAACAGTCCTAAAAGTTCTGTCACAAGTCCAAAAGTATAGAGTATTCCAAATAAATTCCAGTGGTGTTCCAAATGAATTCCTATCTTTATGTGCTGATGTACCAATAGCCTGGAATAGTTTGATATGCTAACAATATTGAGGTATCACATTGATATAATCAAGAATCTCTTTGAATGAATTCACAATAATCCCAAAACAGTGATTCAGTTCAAAAGTATATATAAGCACTTTGTAATTCCAATGAATAATTTGAATAAAGCCTCTCAAACTGAACACAACTGAAAAACTGATACCACTACAGGTGTTAAGATATGAATGAATAATTATGATGTAAACAATCTTAATATAAAAACTTAAGACACAATAAGAGGACCAGGATGAGCATCAAAAGTTCATTTATAGAATATTCTAAGTTGTAAATAAGGTCAAGTCTTTTACTTAAATTTTAATAAAGAACATGACACACATCAGGTAGACCTGGAATTTTCAAGGGAAAAACCAATGTCCTAAGCTCAGATCCAAGTAAACATGCTTACCTATGAGTAATAATTATCTTAAGATATAATCTACAATCATGGACCAAAATGACCCTTACAATCTATAATCATGGTTAAAAAGCCAAACACACTATCTATATATATATATATATATATATATATATATATATATATATATATATATATATATATATATATATATATATATATATATATATATATATATATATATATATATATATATATATATATATATATATATATATGCTAAAATTGGAGATTTCGTTTTAAATTTCAATTGATCCACAAGCAACAACCAATATCATAGTTTTAAAGAATGCAAGGTATGTATAAGTAGATTATTAGCAGAATATTGATTTGGTTGTCACATGTGGACCTTGTGAAAAGCAAGAAAATTTAAGTCTATTAGCATTCAAACTTAGCTTGCATTTCTGTAATGATCAAGTATTAACTATATCAAAACTGACAATTTTGCTATAATGAGCACATACAATTTCTCCAACATAAAACTGAGCTAATCTTATGAAATAATCAGCATTGCAGATGAATAATTTGTTACATACAAGCAATTTTCACAAGATGTTAAAGGACTTCATCAAGACAACAGCTGTTGCATTCTTTTTTTTATTATGTTGTCAAAGTTTAAATCTGTATTGAAAATTGACTGCATGACCAAATTATTGGCTTGATTAATCTGAAGCACTGAACCTTGCTGATTTGGGTTCCAAAAATACTTGAATTCTGCTTTTAAAAGATATGCTCACTGTCTGTGTTTGGTAAAATATATGTACAGTGTGACTGTATACCAGAATTAGCTTTGGCATTTAGTTCCAAAACTGATGGAAGAATGACTTCAGCACGTTTTCAGGGGGGTGAATAAATATTCAGTTACATCTGTCTTATATATCTAAAATTGGCCTTATTTACTTTAATAAAGTTTAT
Organism: Megalonaias nervosa; assembly: GCA_016617855.1. Taxonomy (NCBI): domain Eukaryota; kingdom Metazoa; phylum Mollusca; class Bivalvia; order Unionida; family Unionidae; genus Megalonaias; species Megalonaias nervosa. Next base: position 40,213 of record JAECUM010004394.1, on the reverse strand, counting down.
CCCGTCATTTAAGACAAATGAACTTTGACAGTAATAAACGTAAATCAATCATCCACAAACTTTCAAATTTTGTGCCATCTTAAATACATCTGAATGTTTTGTACAAAATTGATTGTCAGGCATCACGGAAAGTACAGCAATCTATCAATGAAACTATCTGTACATCATAAAATCGATGAAGTCAACAAATTATTGCTGTATTATAGTTGTGGGTAAGGCAGGTTTTATTTCACAGTGTGTGTTCTAATCCCACCAAATTATTTGTTTTTGCAACCAATACATTTTTTTTTTCTTACTGAAAGTATTTTTTAAATATATCTCAGATTAATTGCATTGTTTTTCAGTTTTCTTCATTATGAGAAAATGATGGTGATGCTTCTCTTGATTTCATCCTTTAAATTTATGTTTTCATTTCTTCATTGTACAACTATTTGATCAGCAAAAACTAAGTAGTTCTACTATTTTAGACAGAATGTTTTTACATACACATTATCAAAAAAGCTAATGCCAGTACAACGTATTGGAATAATATACTATTCATCACAGTATTTTGTATACATTTAACGATTCAATAAAGATATGCAATTATAGCTTTAATTATCAATTCTTTGTGTAAAGTGTGTCTGCTATTAAGGTATCACATTATCATGTTTTCTCCTTTTCGATTAATACTTCTCTCTCTTTTTCTCTCTCTGACACGCATGGACACAATGTTTCATAAAATGTATCAAAATCTAAATTTTTAACTTCGTCTCATAGGACAAAATTCCACTGGTAAAAATACCCAATATTTATGGGTGTGGTCAATATGTAGACAAAAAAATATATATTACATAATAAAGTATTTTAAAAATAAGCCCTTTCGATGTTCATTTGTAATTTGGGATTTTTTTGTGGCTGCTTTTGTTATTATTAAACTGGAGAACCTTTTACTTTCAGTGATTAGTATAAAATGCAATAAATAAATACAAATATTATAGAGGTCAATAAGTGCACAATTAGTATTTGGATTTGAACGCTGAAGCAAGGACAATAGCCAGACACATGAAGCAATGACAATAGCCAGACACATGAAGCAATGACAATGACCAGACACATGAAGCAATGACAATAGCCAGACAACTGAAGCAATGACAATGGCCAGACACATGAAGCAATGACAATGGCCAGACACATGAAGCAATGACAATAGCTAAACATATCTTCATACATACAAGAGATATTTAAAAAGTTCTGAATATTACTGTACTGTACAAGAATGTTCTTTATTAAGCAAACAATACGTCAGTGCATCCACACATTTTCTCAGCTTGATTATCCAATTATTAAATGCCATTTTGTATTCTACCCATATAGCAACTTTCACCCATCCCCCCCTCAGCAAAACTTTGACAACGGGATTCAGTCAAAAATCTCTTGGAACTAAATCAGGGCTGCATGGAGGATGTAGCAAATTTTTGGATGACACACTCCTTCAGGAAGTCTGTTATTATAGGTAGATTTATTTGCCAGTGTGCTGTCATGGAATAGTTGGATACTTTGGGTATTAGTGTGTGGATGGATGGTTCGACAGCGTTCCAAAACTTTTTGCAACACTTTGGAGGCATCAAAATGTCCAGTGACACTAGCAGAGTCTGGCATAAGTACTTGGACAACCAGACATTTTGCATAAAAAATAATGCATATAAAACTATACTGAGCTATTTGTGGTCTCTACTCTTTTTATCTGATCCAAACTGTACTGTTTTCTCTTGATCAGTTTGGAAAAAGTAAATGCATGTTTCATCACCTTTGCCAATCTGATTCCAATGTCTCTGGCCACTCTTTTCATATCCAAGGGAGTTAGCTGCTTGACAATTTCAAAGTGAGTCTGTTTTTGATCAAATGACAACCCATACTGCAAAAACCTTTCTGAGCTTCAAATGATTCTTGAATATATTATAAACAACTGACAATTTAATATCCATGTAAAAAAGAAATATCTTCTATTGTGTACTGAGCATCATGATCAATTGCTCCCTTAGCAGCAAAACCACTTCCCTGCACCCCAAATGCAGACAAGTCTTCCAGAACATGGATCATCTTATATGATAGAAAATTACAACCAAAATCTTTATCAAAGCCAATTCTGATGTCAGTCAGATAATGCCCTGACTTTTCAGCATGCTCCCTGGACAATCGTAGTGGAATTGTTTCTCTTTATTCAACATTTTATGTCAATTATATGCTTATGTTATGTCACATGCATATAATCTGCAGGTTTCCAATGTGCTATACATGCAGCTGCAGATCGTTTTAGACACATTATGCTCTTCAGCCAATCCTGTGGGCCAAAACAAAACTTTATTTGGCTAGAAAATGTAATTCATGTAATAAGGATGGACAAACAAAACCTTATTTCTCTGTTTAAAATTCATAAATTATTTGAGAGCCAACAATTGACAGGTCTGGTGCTGGAAGTAGGTGCACCATTATCTGTTGATAATATTTTTTATTCAGCTGCTTCACTGCCCCTTAATTTGCAAACTTTCTTGACAAATTTGGCTGCTAATGGTATTTCTGATGTAATCCAGAAACATAAATATTTATGTACAATGCATTAATTATTTAGTATGTTGGGTCTGTAATGTATTAGTACATGTATGTGCTTTCAAATTTTCATAGTCTTTTATTCATTTCATAGCATTATTTTCATTTGCAATATATAATACTGATTCTTTACGCACCCCTTGACTTTTATGTATGATCTGAGGCGTGCCAACTTGCTTAGGGTGACTTATGAACTAATCACTTGATGTCAAAGGAATCTTTTTGGTCCTTATTCTTTATCAGGTGCTGTTGTTGCTATGAAGTCTCTTGACAGTGCTCAATCAATGTAAATACTTTCAAAATCTGATTTTAAGCAAAGCAATGTTATATTGTGTAACTTTACTAGACAACAGACAAGAACCACGTTACTATGACTGCCAATTCTGTTCCATAAATTTTACGCAAGATGCTCATCATGTTAATTAAAAGTAATCAAATTATACACAATCCTTAATTGGAAATGCAGTGTTTATTTCAGTTTAATTAGGTGCATGTGAGTCATATCCTTTTAAAATAACAATACACAAGAATCACAAAACAGTAATCAAGTTTTATGATTGCCATTTTTGTTCCGTCAATGTTTCATGATTTGCACATAGGTTGGTCAGAAATAAACATTTTGATTGTACTGCAAAAATACCATATGTCAATATTAAGGCTACTTTCAGGCATGTCAATAGGATAAACTGGTATAGAATGTAAGTTACATTTATTGCTGTGTTGCTGTTGTGATTTGGATTTTTAACGTAGCTTTAACAATTTTTCAGTCATATCGCTATGATGTCTGCAGTGTGGTAGTTTATAGTGATGTCTAGCGCTGGGGCATCATGCCACAGACATGTGGCATCATGTCCCCCCAGTCACATTATCCTGACACCAGGCCGACCAGTCACTAACCTCTTAATGCTGTGCGCCAAGCGAGGCAGCTGTTAGTACCATTTTTGTAAGTCTTTGGTATGACTTGGCCGGGGATCGAACCCACAACCTCCCGCATCCGAGGCGGACGTTCTAACCACTAGGCCACTGGAGCGGTAGTTACATTTATTAACATTACAGCTGATTATGCACAACAAAGTAACAAAGTAACATGCACGAACACTTCCTGTCCATAAATCATACATGAGGCTGTTTCAATGTCAGTCATAAACAACCATCTCGAGGGTGCAAGAAAATACTGGTGTTTCCTCGCTGAATTTGTACATTTTAATGGTCGTCACATATTCATAGCTAAAGATAAACAATTCATGTCAAATCTATTTGCTACCCATTTAAATATTCTCTTATTTTATCACATATCACATTACTTATCGGTTCATGTAACAGTCAAGTAACATCTTTGAGGACATCGTCAGCAGGCATCCTGATCAACTGTAAACAAAGTATGATCAGTTTCATGACAGTTTTGACAACAGGATAGCAAGTGTGCTGCGTGCAAACTGAATGTCATGTGCAACTGTTTGGATTTTTGGTAAAAATTTAACAAAAATTTTACTCATATAATGGTAAAAGCGAACGGACATAGATGGTTTGTCTATCAGTTCGTAAATTTGTCAAATGGTGAATATATAAAAGGATACAAGTTTTCTTTATTAGAACACAGTATAAAATGACTCCATAATGCACATCTTACTATTTAATTTATTGAAAAAGTATTATGACAGGGCAGTCATATAACTGGTCAGACTGATGCATCACATGTAACAGGTGGGTGATAAAAATTAAATCTTTTAACATTATTTTTCCAAACAGCAAGACAATTTTTACAGGTTAGAAATCAGAATATGCATGTTCATACCAAACATCCATAGTTTTATGTACTTGCAATGATAAAAAAGCTATTATAATTTTTTATGTACACAAGAGATGTCCCATTCTGTGATGTCTGTAATGTTTTTGGAAATGACACAGAAAATTAATAATTAACAAACACATATTTTATGTCAAAATTGTATTATCACAGTAGCACAGGAACATATATAATAAGTAATATTTATGAGCAATTAGTCTGAAATGCTTTTCACAGCCAACTTTTAACAAACACTATCATACTGACAGTACACTGTACACACAGCCTTTATACGTTATTCTGTCTACTGAAGGGTATTAAATTTATTGAGTTTCAAAGAAACAAAAAATATTCAGAACTTGTCAAATACTCATTGTAAGTACACACACTCACACTCACACACACACACACACAACATAAGGTAGTCATATTAAGATTCAATAAACCAATGGAACTTTTCCAAATGCCTTCCTAATGAACAAAATTACTGAAATGAGAATAACATCATGTCCGAAGATTCCAATTTTTAATGCTCATGGCCTATCTATTTTGACAAATTTTTTATTAATTTACACAAAACGAGGCCTGAAGAGTCCTTATAGAACAAAATGAACATAACTGGGCCATAACTGTCTATGATAATACCTATCCTTTACACTCAGCTAGTGTTAGGACTGGTCAGCCTAGTGTCAGGATGATGTGACTGGTTGGGACATCATGCTACATGTCTGCAGCATGATGCCCCAGTGCTAGACATCACTATAAACTGCAACACTGCAGACATCGTAGCGATATGACTGAAAAATTGTTAAAGCTCCATTAAAAATCCAAATCAAACACACATATAAGATGGCAGGCTGGCATCGATTGAAAACTTTTTAAAGACTTTGATGGCAAATTTTCTTCAAAATTATTTTTGATAAGAACAACTGAGAATTAAAGGTTAACAATGCACAATGGACCAAACAATAAACTCATCTGGCCTTATCAGTTAAGTTAACAATGACAGCTAAGCTAACAGTCAGTGTGGAGCTGCCCCTGCCCATATGTAGTCTGCTTTAATACATTTGATGAAAATTAGACCAAGGAAACTTGACTTGCCAGTATCACATAGAAATAAAAAACATTTTTGGTTCCAGTGAATTTAACCTAGGGATTACTGTAAGCAAACCCCAAATTAACAGGGTTGAGCCTCTATGCATGGTAAAGACACATATGAGGTGTTAGAAATAAAAAAGACTACAGCAAACTAAAGTGATACTGTGCAACCATGCCTAAGGATTAATAGATGGATGGACATCGCTAATCTCTGAGTGATCATTGCTCCTGCCTCCATTAACTGGTTCTGAAGACATGCTGGAGAGTGTATATGACCTATTCTACATCTCCAAGCCGGCACTAGGGGTCAAAGGTAAAAGTGTTAAAACTCTGTAAATGGTATATAAAAAGAAAGATAACGGTAATAAATAAAACATTCCTTACAATATGGAGTCAAATTTTATTATCTAAAGAGCATTCCCTCAAAAAGTCCCAGATTTTACCTGTGGTCAGTATTGTACTAACAAGGGGGCAGACAGGGCAGTTGCCCTGGGTACAGAAGGTCTTGGGACACCAAAACAGCTAATAAATTTTTTTCGAAAATGACCAAAATTGTGTTTGTAAATTGTTTCTCTTGAATCCCAACCTTTCAGCAAATTACATAACGCACCTGCATAACAAGGATTTGCAAACTCATTTCTGCTGCTAGCATTTGCTTCGTGAGCAAACTGCTACTTTATCCATCATCGCCCACCAACACCCCGCTAATCCTCTTTTGCATCACAGCAAGTGAAAGGGATCCAGACATCAAATCAGTTAAAATAGATGACTATCTTTGAATCCGTCATACATCCACTAGTCACTGAGCAGTTAGCAGTCTTAAAAGCTCAGAAAACATACCATCTTTAAGGATGCTGTGTAGACATATTAAACAAACAGCCCATAAATAAATCGATTTTGTTATACATTTTTTTGTCTGTACATACTTGTCAGTAATATGACTGAGGTGAAATTAATGGGCCTAATGTGGAAATGAAAGACATGCATAAAATGGTACTTTATTGTCTTCCGTGAATGAGAGAATTTAGATGTCAGGAAAAGCCACTAAATGGCATTAAACTGCAGAAAAATCGATGGCTGTATACAGACAGAATATATGCTGGACCTCTAAATTTTTCTTTTTCCTTATTCTAATTTTGTTACTCTCAATACTACTAACCGAAGCAACTTCCTGTAAAATGTTATTTCATTGAAATTTCCCTGCAGTGAGAAAAAAGAAAGACAAGTTTTAAACATCATGAAAAAAGTCACTAATCACCAAAGGCCATCCTAGGTTTCAACAACAGGAAGAAATCACTCATAGTGCAAGACCATTAGCGACACTTTATCAATTTTGTTCACAATATCAAAGTTACATATGGTAGTTTTTAATATTAACAATAGCTGGCCTTGACCTCCATATCAGGACTCACTTCCTAGCTTCGATAATGAGAGCATTTATTTTCCTGGAGCCAAATGCATACTGAAGATATATTCCAAATCCAATCTGGGTGAGATAAAAACGAATGTCAAAAAACTTAAATAATGACATCAATCTAAGATATGGATCATGTGATTGCTGTGTTAAGTTTCCACTAAGGTGGGCTTGACAATAATATTAATCATACCAAGAGAACTGTGAAGAGAACATTATATACCTGCCCCATGTTTAATAGTCCTCTGTGTAGACAACTAAACTTTTTGCACATAAACCATTTTATTTTAAGAAAGAATAACCTTGACCTCTGTCCTTTTGGCCCCAAATTCAACAGGTTTCTTCCATATAAAGCTGCAACATTTACAAAATTTTATAAATGTGTACATGATATGCAATGACCAAAAATGATGAATCAAAATGATTCAATGCTCAAACTTTTCCCAGATCTGCATATTAGGCTTACAGGTGACAAATATTTATGTGTAAACCATTGACAATGTGTAAACATTGTATAACTCAACTCACAATTGTTTGAATTTTTACGCCCTTTCCTTTTTATTATCACATGTTTCTAAGACATGGCTTTGCTGAAAATATGACAATGTTGGTACTGCACCTTTATGATCAAAGATAGTATGCAACCAGACCTACTGCATGGACATGCATGTGCATTAGAATGCTTTTGTAGGAGCAACAATGATGATAACAACCTGTATAAACTTCATAGTATGTTTATCAAAGATAAATAATGTAGTCTGAATAAATTTTTGGTAGTGTTATTAGTTAATCAACTTGATGTATCATGTGTGGTACAACCAATTTTCATCAACTTCATGTATCATGTGTGGTACAACCAATTTTCATCAACTTCATGTATCATGTGTGGTACAACCAATTTTCATCAACTTCATGTATCATGTGTGGTACAACCAATTTTCATCAACTTCATGTATCATGTGTGGTACAACCAATTTTCATCAACTTCATGTATCATGTGTGGTACAACCAATTTTCATCAACTTCATGTATCATGTGTGATACAACCAATTTTCATCAACCTAGGCTTTTTTTCCTAGTGATGACACATTTGATTTGGCAATTATCCATACTTTAAGAAAAGAATTAACGTAAAAATCTCATTCAACAGCCATCATAAGGAGATGTGTGAAAGCATACCATTTACTTAGAACAGGTACTTACTGCATCACTGACATCCACATGCACATTCATTTACATGGTTATTGATTTTGTACACATTTACAGGCAGTATACTAAACTAAGCCATTTAAACATAATTACTTACACTAAGTACACACCTTCTACAAAGTTTCAGCTACACAAATAATGCAGAAATAACATCATTCTGCAGAAGCCATTATTCTTCTTTCAGTCAGTGACCTTGACCCTTGACCTTTTGAACATAAAATCAATAGCCTTCTTCTTCACTCCAAGTGCATGCCATCTGCAAAGTTTGGTTGAATTACATCCTGTAGAACTAATGTTACTGTGCAGGAACCATTTTTTTTATTCTGCCTTCCATTAAGTGCAAGACATCCACCTTAACTATTAACCTACTAGGACCAAAACTAGAGGGTTCTTCCTTACCCCAAATGCAAATCCTCCACAAAGTTTGGTAACTGTAGATGGTAGAGAACTCAAGTTTTTATGTAGAAACCATTCTCGTTTTGTTAGTCACACTGACCTTGACTTTTGACCCTTTGACCCTGCAATAGCAAGGATTCTCCATTACCCCATGTGCAAGATATAAACAAAGTTTGGTAACTGTAGATGTGGAAAATAAATCAGTAACAGACTGATGGACAACATCTAACATAAATATGCCCCGCTTATGGCAGGCATATAATAATAATAATAATAATAGTTGCTGTTGTAGGTGCTGTAACTGTTGTAGTGTACAATTATTTCTGTTCATTTGTGTACTAGACAAGATAGAGAACAGTTACTCTTTATTCATGCACAGTTTATGACTACCAAAAAGTGTGTAAGTGGAGGGGGGGGGTAACTTTGCCTTCTTCCAAATAGATAGCTTGTACATGATTTTGAGTTTACCTACAGTATACTAAAAAGTGACATTTAATGCAAGTTTTGATTCTGCCTTGCTGTAATGTAAATAATCCATCATAGAGGAGTAGCAGTCAGTGTCTTTGATGTTGATTTAAAAACCACTAAACTATGTACTGATGTTTGTAATTTCTTAATGTTTCTTATTTAAACTAGCAATTAAATATTTTATGCTGAAATCATAAACTTTGTCTTTAATCAATTTGAAGATGAATTTCCTCATTAATTCAACACTACCTTGCAGATTCAAATGACTATAAAGCTAGGAATTACTCCAAGACCCTAATTAGATAATTTGACTCACTGAATAGAATGAATCCCAACCTTAGTGAACATAATACACTCACTGCCAAAGATGCATAACAGGATCAATTTCATTGGTTGAGAGAAATGTCTTATTGATTTAGACTGGCTTGGGTACCAATTGTAAGCACATAGTCGATGTTCACTGATAGAAATATATAAGAGAAGATAACATCTTCAACAAAAAACAATGTAGTATTTATTTCCAAAGCAGCATACAGGGAGAAAAGAAATGAAGACTAAAATGTTCCAAAAAAATTCTAGAGGGGAATGGTTACTCAAACATAAGGAATTAAAATCCCAGGACAGAATGCTCTTGACACGGAAGGCTGATAATTAACACAGGCTCTTAGTTTGTGAATTTATACATTTCTGCGATAAATATTAACTTTTTCAGGAAATATATACTTTGAATCAGCTGTACTTGACTCAGACTATAGCAAAGTTTACTATAATTTCCTTCCTGAACAGTAAAAGTTATTTTAGTACACAAGGAAACGGTAGAAAACCAAACTGTAGTCTGATTACAACAGCGATGTCAAAGCATATAATGTTGAAAAAGTGTATGATTTATTGCAGAAATTCTAAATCCATGACAAAAGTGCATGTGATAATTATATGTCTTTGAATTTCTTGAATAAAAAGATACGGGTAATGATACTTGTGACCCATGTTTTCTCTAACATGTCCCACCTGCTGACCTGGTAGGGTCATTGGGTACTAATTTCATCCATTTCTGGAATGCGGCATAAATATCCCATTCCTGCTAAATATGAGCGAAAGTTTTTCACCGAAAAGTGCCTTTTTCACCCCTAGGAGGGTCCTTATCAGATGAGTATTTTTGATGAGCCCAAGACCTGTATGTTTTCACATGATGGAAAATTTTAGACAAAAGAACATTTTCTTCTGGATCTTCAATTACTGCCAGAAAAATATAGCTATAGCTGGATGCAGTGGGTGGGAGGAGATTGCCAAATAGCAGCTATCATGAGACCATGCAGAGAGGAATGATTAATGAAGGTCCAAGACTGCATCGACAGCCTAAACCTTGTGGGCTTTGGTGTTCATGAATGAAAGATCTCCATCACTGAGAGACTGAAAAGCCCATTCCATAGTTAACTAATCCACCTATAACTGGTGGATGCTGCAGTATCATATGTACGTCTGTGATAGAGAAAGGCATATTTCTGACCATTTCTTCTCACTTTTTATTTAGCCAAATTGAAACATAAAGTTATGACTGAACAAAGAAGTCTATCTGATTATCCACAGCACAGATTTGATTGAAACATGGGATATGATTTCGTTCAGGGGCACAGCTAATTCTTAGCCAGAAAACTGGGCAGGCAAAGATGAGACAATGAATCAGAGTTGTCACTGAAACATAGCCAACCATCTTCCACCGATAATGCAGGAACTTCCCTCCTACTCCCAAGTGGGAGATAGAGTCATCTTCAAGGAAAGGATTCTCAAAAGAAGCATCAATCAGAGTTTCATAAGGAAGATTAAATTATGACCAAAGAACAAATAAAATGTTCTATATGGGCATTAACGAGTGAGAGACTGGTCAAAATACCTCACAAGTCACAAGAGATGAGGGTCAAACCCTATGGTGGGGCCCAATGAGTATTAGAGAGCACTGCTCTACAGACCTTTATGGTGGAAACTAAGTAATTGTTTTGTTAGACAGAAAGAGAAAATGCATAACTGTGGTCAAAGATGAGAAGATCAAATTAATGCACTGCTGACTGGACCAATTACAGGAGACAATCCATTTGATATCATAAAGCTTCAAAACCAATTACCTTCAGGGCTGAGCAATGCTGTCTGCAACCATGTTCTGACAGCAGATTGCTACTCATCTGTAACTCCTTGGTGGATGTCCACAAATAAACATCATCAAGGCTATGTTTTAACTATCACCATTGGTGCCACAAGGTGACTATCATGATAAGTTATGCACTATGGTCTGCAGATGCAGTCAATCAAACTGATGGTGTCCACCACCCATGCACTATGGTCTGGAAATGGGGAAACATTAAGTGACAATTTGTTGTTCAGCCTCATGGCAAACAAGTCTACAACTGGCTTCCCCAACAAAAGACTCTCTCCTATCAAATGGTGCTGAGACCATTCTGTGCAAAATGTACATCCCTGCCTAGACAAGGTGTATGCTAGAATATTCCTTGTGTCTTGAATGTGACAGGCTCCGTGAGTGATCCCCTCAGTAGATTGATGCACACCTTCAGTGCTAGAAAAATGACACCCATTTCTAGGTTGTTAAAATAAAGGGAAGAACCCTGCCAGGACCAAAAGCCCTGAAACCCCATAAAGCTCAAGGAGAGCACCCCAGCATGATTTTTGAGGTATTGGTATACAGGAAAGAGTGAGTTTATGAGGTATATATCTGCCCTGCTTTATCCACCAGCTGAAGTGGTGACACAATGTGGATCCGAATGGAATCCAAGCTGAAAGGGAGTCCTGTGAGGTCTCCAATTCACTAGTAAGGCTGTCACATTCACAAACAAGAGTCCATCTAAGGGACTAATGCGCTCTTGGCCAAAAAGAATTTCCAGGAATTTAAGATAAGACCATTTCTTCCCTTTAAGTGCTTAGTGTTGAAGCCATCTCTAATATTCTTAAGCAACAACACAATTTTCAAATTAGCTGCCGTGGTGGACATACTGGATGTCTTATTAGTATTATTTCATTTAAGACCAACAAGATATCAAACAAAGTCTTCGGGTAGAAACCCCCTGCAGATATGATTTTCTGTTTCGAAGAGTAACAATAACACGATTTTGAAGATGGCTGCCATGGTAGCCATGATGGTTATCAGAGTGGAACAATTTTCATTAAGGTCCAACTAGACATCATATGAAGTCTCTTAGTCAAAGTACAATATTGAGATGATCATTTATCTAGGAAATGTAACAATAACAAAATTCAAGATGGCCATTGCAGCAGCCACACTGAAGTAAAATCAGCACCATTTTCATTATGACCAACCAGACATTGTATGAAGTCTTTCAGTGTAATATGACAGAACATTCACTTAGGAAAAGATTGTCAAGATGGCCAATGTGGTGGCCATATTAAATGTCGGAGCAGCACCAGTTTCATTTTGGACCAACAAGTAAAATCCACATGTTAATAAATCCTTCCATTCAGAAAAAGAATAGTGACAGCAGGACAGTCACTGTGGTGGCCACATTGGATATGCAGGTGGCACCATTCTCATTCAGAACTAACAAGACACCTTAAGAAGACTTACGTTAAAACTCAATGGCAATATTACTTTTCCTTCAGGAGGAATTAGCAATAACATGATTTTCAAGATGGCCACTACCATACTGAACATCAGATCAGCACCACTTTCATTTATGACCAACTAGCAAAATCTTTATGGAATACCACCTGTTGATATGTCCATCTATCCATTCTGGAGCAGCAATAACAAATGATAGTAGCCATATTGCATGTCAGATCAAGAACATTTTCATTCAGGACCAACTAGACATCATAAGACGTCTTTCAGTGAAAGCCCCATGTTGATGTGACTATCTATTCAGGAGGAATAAATGTAATAAGATTTTCAAGAGGGCCACCATGGTAGCCATACTGTAAGTCAGATCGGCACAATTTTCACGTAGAATTAATCAGACATCATAGAAGTATTTTAGTGAGAACTCCATACACAAGCACCATTAAGAAACTATCTCTGCTATCAGGTGAATAACTATATAATTGTGGATACTATCCCTATGCTGACCAATTTGGAAGTCGCATCTGTATGTTAAGAGTAACAAAATAGTTCCAAATATTTGGCCCCATTCATTTATTGTTATGACTTGCTGAGGTCAGTCTAATATATTTCTTGACAGAAATTTAAACTAGGTTCAATTCTTTGTAAACAAGATGTTTTTGCAACATCTAAACATGCACATTGCCTACTGCATCACATCTATTCTCAAATCTTCAGTTTCGGAGGTGCGTGGTTTTGCACATTGTTAAGCTCTTCAATTTCAGAGATATAAGTAAATCTTGCATGTAGTCCTCATTCCCATAATGCCTAAATAGATGAAACAGGTTCTGAAAAACAATGGATAGCAGTACCAAGATTTTCAAGATGGCCACTGTGGAGGCCATAATGAATTTCCAAGTGGCACCATTCCCATTTAGGATCAGACTCCTATAGAATTTTTCTTGTGAAAACCACATGAATGAATGACTTTCTGTTCTTCAGGAGTAGCAATAACAAGATTTTTTTCAAGATGGCTGCCATGGTGGCCATACTGAATGTAGACTGGCACCATTTTCGAGGAACAACTAGATATCATAAGAAAACTTTCAGTAAAAACTCCAAGTTTATATGACCATCCTTTCAGGAGCAACCACATGATTTTCAAGATGGCTGCTATGATGTCCATGCAGCACCATTTTTTTTAAGGATGAAGTAGACTATGGATGAACTAGACTATGGCATGAATGCACGTGTCAAGTTTATGGCAATCTAAGCAGTAATAACAAACTTATGCTAATAGAGGGACAAAGGATGGACAACAAGCCATCCCTAGATGCCAGTTTTGCTTGGTGAAAGTCACAGGCTTGGGATAACCTTGGAGTGACAACTAGCAGTACATATTTCATGCACCAGTAATTACCTTGATTAGCCACTACAGCTGAGATGTCACATGAAAAGCATGTGGTATGTGGTCATCTCATCCAATAACTATACTCCTTCATATGTACAATACAGTTATTCTGTTGAGGGTAATCTATCACACTATATAGTTAATGGTTATTACTCTGGAAATTTATCCTGGTATACTATATTGATTCCTACTTTCAAATGCATTGGTTAGAAAGGGCTTCTGAGCAGCATAGGATGTACATTGGGATAGCATGGATGAAGAGTCACAGAAGCATAAAATATAGGTTACTTAGACCTCTTTTAGCATAAAGGTTGTAGAGCTTATCAATATGCATCTACTAAGTTTCATGATTCTTGGTAGGATAGTAGCAAGTAACAAGCCAAAACCTCATGTGGTCATGAGCTAAATGCAAAACCTTAACCAAAGCCAGTAATACTAGAAATATTGTCACATGAACCTCACCTGTTGTAAGGGTATGGTAGTAACAGATACATATCATCATCAAGTTCATGATTATATCATCATCAAGTTCATGATTATATCATCATCAATTTCATTATTATATCATCATCAATTTCATGATTGTATCATCATCACCTAGTTCATGATTCTATCATTAATTTCATGATTATGTCATCATCAAGTTCATGAGTCTAGCATCAACACTATCTGAGAAATGTACACAAAACATAAAACTGAACCCAAGTTAGTGAAGTATAAATATGGGCTATAATGACCTACTGTACTACTGAAATGAGGGAGCAGTGTTCATCAAGATGCATCCCCAAGTTTCATGATACTAAATTGGATAGTATGTATATTGCATGCAAAAAATTTATGTATTCATGAGCTACATTTCAAAACTAAGCCTGTAAAAGGTGAAATATTGGTCATAGTACCTTTTTGGTATGCTTTGGTAAGAGAGATCTATCTAGCTAAATGATTAAAACATCAACAGCAAAAACATCAATATGAACCAAAGTCAATGAAATGTGAAATATGGATCAAAGCAGGTCCCTCCTCTGTAGTAACCTGCTGGGATCATCTACCAACAATCAAGCAGGTCAATGAACCATGACCATTGGGGTCACCTAGAGATCCTAACTTGGTGGAAAAACCAGAGATTATTTTAAAAAGAGGGAAGGCTCAAGTGCACATGACTCCTTTTCAGACTGTAAGCATCCACTACCCAGTCCCTCTGATTTGGCAATGGATAGACATAAAAAGGGAACTTGTTGTTCACTTTTGTAGCTAACAAGTCCACTAATGGTCTTCCCTAAACATGAAAATGGAGAGATGGTGCATGAAATGGTGCAGACACCATAACATGAAGATGACACCTTTTGGATAGTCTCTCTGCCAGGATATTCCTTTTGCCCAAAATATGGCAGATGCTGAGAGTGCTTTCCTCTGATCCTACCATTCAAAGGTTGTTCCTGACTTCCACAGAGAAGATGCACATGTACCTCTCCATCCCTGAGGTATGCTACAATTAAAGTGTCATCCAAGGCAACCATAATACAATGACTCAGAGAGTGCTTTATTCCTCCAAGACTACCAATATGAGGTGGTTCCTGACTTCCGTACCAAGAGAAGGAGTATGTGTATTTCTCTGATGCTTGGGGTATGCTACTTCTGATGTGTTGTGCAGGGTGACCATAACACAATGATGCTTGATGAGGTTGACACATCCCTGTGAGGCAAGGAACATTGTCCACATTTCAAGATTGTTTATATGAAGGATCACTTCTCCAGGTGAGTAGTGCATCCTGAATCTGACGTGCCTGAAAACAGAAAGGAGTGGGGTTCAAGGCTGTGAATCAGGACTCCAGTCAGGAACCAATCCCAATCTAGCCACCAACTCTGGTTATGAGGAAAATCTGATCCAAAAAGAAGTCAATTTTATTGTAGGTCCTTGTGTAGTTTCCATGTGCTTGAAGCAGGAGCTGGAAAAAACAAGTGAAGACTCCCAAGGGCAACTAGATCTGCAGCCACATTCAGATTTTTCTAGCAGTGAGATGTAAAGATGAGCTGACAATGATGTCTTGGACATAAGAACCACTAAGAGAGACAGATTCAAAGTGGTTCTGTCTTATTGGATGTGAACCCTCCCTTGATCAGTGAGGAAATTCATCCCATGTACATGAGATGGGATGAGATCTAACCTCTCTAGGTTGGGACTAGACCCAGACAAGTTGCCATCAACCAACTGAGGGATAAATCCTTCAGGAAAATATATCTGAGGATGTTGTGCACTGAAATACTGAAGGACGGTGATCCCTAAAGACCTCTAGTGAGCCATCATTACCCACATCACCCTGGCAAAGACTTTTGGCACAAAGGCAAGGCTGAATAGAAGAGCCCAAAACTGAAATACCTCCTGGGAGAGACAAAACCAGAGACATTTCCTGTAAGGCATGCAGATAGGGATGTGAAAGCATGCAGCCTGCAGATCTATAGAGAATGCCCAATTTTAATGCCTAACTGTGACCAAAGTGCTGTCTCCATCTTGAAACATTCTTCCTGAGGGAACTGTGGATGCAGAAAATTTTGATGTCAAAACTTTCCATCATTTTCAGCACAAAAAAGTTCCATGAATTGGATGCCCAAGTTTGGTCATTTTCCATCCTCTCAACTAATCCCTTCTGCAGAAGAATGTGTACATCTTCTTTGCAATGAACTGGTTTGAACTGATGAAAACAGTTTGGGATCTGTGATAGAGCAGGATGTTCCCAGAAGTGAAGCTGGTATCCCTCCTTTAAAGTGGAACAGACTACACATTGTTCATGATGCCCAGCCAAACTTCTGAAAAATGGACTAGTCAAGCACCTACTGTGGTGCTGGGAAAAGAAAGATGCTGCAGATCTCTGGGTTTCATTCTCCACCACCTGCCCAGATATGAGAAGGGTTAGGGAACCCCAATGGAAGGAAAAGGCCTGCTGTAACTAGCTATTTTAAAAACTCATCTGAGTCCACCAGAATAAAAAAAGGCATCATCATCCTGAACCTGCTGCTGTGGTGAGACAGGACCTGTCAGTGGTCAAAAACATTTCCAGTTACAAAGTTACAGGCAAACACACCTTGGATCTATCAGATCAAGATTGCTGCTCTCCTCTGTCATTGGGAGGGTGTGACTTGCTAATATTGGTCACCTGCACAATGCCTACCTTATGAGTCATTCCCAAACAAAAGGGGCCAAGGACCCACCCTTCACCAGCAGAGTATCAGTGATCCTTGGTCTTTTTGCTCGTCTACAAACCACAAAGAGAACTCCTTGTTTCTGCATCACAGAGGGAGATGACTTCCATAAAATGGGAAGGGACCTGGACTCCTCCTGTGATTGGAGAGGGTCAGCTTGTGATAATAAGGAAGAGGAGCTGTTCCTCCTACCTCTCTATAAGTGTGGTGACTTTGTCCAACACCAGTTCCTAAGAAGAGAATAACAATTATCAAAAGCACTGCCTGCTGGGCAAGGTGCAAAAACCCTTCAAAATTAACAAAGTAACACACAAAAATAATCAAATAATGCAAAGACTGGGAAGAATAAAATGCAGTTGACACAAAATGGTATAAGACTATCCAAAAAGATATTTAAAATCAACAACAAGGGTGAATTTCAATGTGCAATCTAAGCAAACATTACTCACATGAAGTACAAGGAAAAAAAGAAAGGTATCACATATGATGGCTATGACATAGAAATCCAACTGGAATAAAGTTCTTTTCAATTCTGTACTGCCAATTACCTATTGGAGGAGGGAATATTTAGTATGGACTGGGTACTTGGCAATGGACTGAGTACTTGACACTGGACTGGGTACTTGCCATTGGACTGGGTACTTGACATTGGACTGGGTACTTGGCATTGGACTGGGTACTTGCCATTGGACTGGGTACTTGGCATTGGACTGGGTACTTGCCATTGGACTGGGTACTTGACATCCCAAGAAGATTAGCAATGCAATAGTAGTAAGTGATATACTACACATGTACAACTACTAAAAACAAGATTTGCAGGTGTGAGTGGGCATTTAGAACCAACTAGATATTATAAATCTTGTAGTGAAAGCCCCATGTAAACTTCAAAGTTCCTGCATTTTTCAAAACCAATTGCTTCCATTTAGGCATTATGGGATTGCAAACTATCTGCAAAACTGACTTACCTGAGACATTGAAGATCTTGACAACATGCCAAAAACTACACACCTCCAAAACTGGAGACAAAAGTGACATGAGAATTGCTCCAATGAGCTTGGGCAATTTTACGTTTTGCAAAGTCACATGATAACATACTTTTATCAAGAATTTTACTTAGATCAGAGAGATAATCAAGACATGTATTACACTGATCTTGGCAAGTCATGACAACAAATAAAGTAAAGGAGCCAAATATTTGGAACTATTTCATTAAGCTCTTAATATGCACTTCTGTTTCCCACCATTATCTACCTCTATGAAATATCTACAAACATCCGTTTTTGTCAGCTGTTTTGAATTTAACAGCATTCCAAATGTCTTTAACATCATAGGTCACATGCCTAAATCATTTAAATGGAATACTGATTTTGTACATGTTTACATGACAAACATGAAATGAGTCATATACACATGTAAACATGGCAGTCTTTTAATTCATTATTTAAAAATATATAAAGATTGATTATAATGATGTGCCAATGTCTTGAATATTAGTTAAATAAGTTCCCACAATCTGACATGAATACATAAAGGTCATCAAAACATACAGAAAGCAATTTGTACATGATACTTTCAATTGTTTCAGTGGCCATTTTGTGGTGCAAGGACAAGAATGCACCGCTATGTGCATGGTCCTGATCCTGTTTACTTGATAATCAGGTTTATTACATTTCATCGCTAATTGCGTGTTCTGTTGGCCAGGGTACCCAAACTGTACAAATATTTTGTTTGTATAACTTAAAGTAACATCAGCTGTGATTTAAGTTGAATGCTTGGTGCATTTATGCTGCTGTACACCTTGTATCACGTTGTTTCACCTTCATCAAAATTGGCAATCTTCAATCCTAAAGGAAGCAGTTGTTAATTGTGGGCTTGTGACTTAGGTCAATGCTCTTTCACTATACTACAGTAATACCTGTCTTGAAAGACCACTGTTATGTGAGAATGTGAGACCACCTGTTTTGAGCGACCTTATTTTCAATGCACAAATTAACTGATTATATTGCATTATGACCTGTTATGAGAGACCACCGGTCTTGAAAGACCATAATTTTTTGGCAGAAGGGGTGGTCTTCCAAGACAGGTTCAACTGTATTTTGCATTTGTGCTGGCTTTTATCAACAAATACAGGTGCTATTTGCTTGATCACAATTCATTACCATGCTAAACTTTTTGCTACTTAGCAGACCTGCTAATCAAATAAAAGTGAAACCAAGCATAAGTGTAACCACTGTGAAAGTGCACAATGATGAATTAATCAATTAAAAAGTTTGAATAAATGTTTATAAACAGTAAACAGGTGGTTGACACCTAAGTGCCAAGAGGTTATAGGATCAATAAATGTGTTTACCTAATGCAGAGCACACAGGAGAAAGTTACTATTTACTTAAAAATTATAGCTCTTTTTCTCACCAATTCTCTTCCAACTTAGTGCAGAACAAATATGAAGTCATGTACATACAACAATACACTGAACACTGCATTTCAGAGAACTACCAAATAACAAGTCCTAATTGTAACTGATATCCCATCCAGTTCTAGTACATGGACAGCGAGTCATAATAGTCATGCAGAAAAGTGACTGTCTGAAGATTTGGGCCCAAAGAGTCCTTAACTGGCTAGACTCAGAGATTTGAACTAATTGTTGGTAACTCTAGCATAGCCCCACCACCCTTTACAAAAACAGCCATTACAGACCTCAAAATAGTAATTTTATCTGCTCTTATCAAATGATATATAAACTTGCTTATATGTCGAATCCAACTGCTAACTGCACAAACCCAGATCTGCCATGGCATAATGTGCTGGCAGACCTGGGTCTATTCAGTTTGTTAGCAGTAATTAGTACAACAAGCAAAACAGACACTGATCTGCAGATGCATTATGTAATTGCCAATCACGGTCTATGTTGTTTGCAGTTGGACTTGTGTCTATATACGGTGCCTGTAAACACGTCAATTTAAAACTAACTTTGGATATTCTCTCTTGTTGTTTCACAATAACAAGATGATTTCATTTCTTCTTTTAAGCTTTATGTACATAAATAGCTACATGTAAACGCAGATTTTAAATGATTTCTTATGAAACAGTTACCATCAACAGCAAATTATGTTGTATTTCTTTTTTTAATAAAACAATTAAAGGACCTACCTGTCAGGTAGAGACGTCAATTTTCAAGGTGTTGTCTTGTAGCTCATTGATGGATGATGTCACATCTAACATAGTTAGCACTTCATCATGCAGACGCTGCAATTAAAACAGGACATAAACAAGTCATAACATAATCAACAGAATAAAATCAAATAGCTTTCTATTTTTCAAGCCACTGACACTAAAAATTATCAGTGCTTCAGCTAGATACACCCTGTCCTCTGTCCCTTTGTCCTCTATCATCACCACAGTACACCACTACCATACTCACCCATGTCATTTGTACACTTTTTCACCTACATAATCACTAATTCAATGCAATATTTAACTCTGAAGGTCAGTTGAAAGAAAAGTTGAACTTCTGAGCTATAAAACATTGCTGACACCAAGCTGTGGACCTTGTCAATATAAAAAAGTGGATATGGTGATAAAGGGTTCCAAAGATGCCCTAGATCAAATGCACTTGCATACTTGCACTACGTAAATGCATCTAGATGATTTATACTGTATTATCACCCTTGAAGAATGTGAGGGCAAGCATTTATTCTGTCTTTCAAAGTGAATCTATTCCATTTGGAAATACTGCTAAATGTGTGAGTCAATGTACTTCACTGAAATAAATTTAGTGGTTTTGACCAACAGACTCTTCTGTCCCCTTTCATTTGTCCACAGTATTCTCTCTGTGAGTTGTCAACTAAAGACAAGTGTACAGCATGACAGATTGATTGTATTCACTATCGATAATAAATGATGCAATATAAATCTGCTTGTACTAAGTGACTAACTCCAAGTGGCAATCAGATACGAGTTGGAATTAGTATTAATATACATATAGTTGGAATTAGTATTAATATACATATAGTTAGAATTAGTATTAATATACATATAGTTAGAATTAGTATTAATATACATATAGTTAGAATTAGTATTAATATACATATAGTTAGAATTAGTATTAATATACATATAGTTAGAATTAGTATTAATATACATATAGTTAGAATTAGTATTAATATACATATAGTTAGAATTAGTATTAATATACATATAGTTAGAATTAGTATTAATATACATATAGTTGGAATTAGTATTAATATACATATAGTTAGAATTAGTATTAATATACATATAGTTGGAATTAGTATTAATATACATATAGTTGGAATTAGTATTAATATACATATAGTTAGAATTAGTATTAATATACATATAGTTGGAATTAGTATTAATATACATATAGTTGGAATTAGTATTAATATACATATAGTTAGAATTAGTATTAATATACATATAGTTAGAATTAGTATTAATATACATATAGTTAGAATTAGTATTAATATACATATAGTTAGAATTAGTATTAATATACATATAGTTAGAATTAGTATTAATATACATATAGTTAGAATTAGTATTAATATACATATAGTTAGAATTAGTATTAATATACATATAGTTAGAATTAGTATTAATATACATATAGTTGGAATTAGTATTAATATACATATAGTTGGAATTAGTATTAATATACATATAGTTAGAATTAGTATTAATATACATATAGTTAGAATTAGTATTAATATACATATAGTTAGAATTAGTATTAATATACATATAGTTGGAATTAGTATTAATATACATATAGTTAGAATTAGTATTAATATACATATAGTTGGAATTAGTATTAATATACATATAGTTAGAATTAGTATTAATATACATATAGTTGGAATTAGTATTAATATACATATAGTTGGAATTAGTATTAATATACATATAGTTAGAATTAGTATTAATATACATATAGTTGGAATTAGTATTAATATACATATAGTTGGAATTAGTATTAATATACATATAGTTAGAATTAGTATTAATATACATATAGTTAGAATTAGTATTAATATACATATAGTTAGAATTAGTATTAATATACATATAGTTAGAATTAGTATTAATATACATATAGTTAGAATTAGTATTAATATACATATAGTTAGAATTAGTATTAATATACATATAGTTAGAATTAGTATTAATATACATATAGTGCCTTCATAAGATATGAATTGGTGAAACAAATGAGTTAAATTGAATCGGCAAGTTTTGGGGGGGGTTAAGTTTCTTTTCTTCTACTACTTTTTCAGTGTATTATATTCTTGATGGTGCTTAGTAATGGTAATCTGGGCATATTGAGTTGGTGTATACACAAAGCACATCTGGTTACAAAGAAGATGAAAACACAGTGTGAATGCATGTAGGACATTTTTTACAAAGAAAAAGAAGACAAGCTGTAATGTTATAGTATAAAGTAGATTCACGAGTTTGGAGAATACTAATAGGCTTGCTATTGTTGAAAAGGTTTACTATTATTGAATAGGCTTCCTTTTGTTGAACATGTTTGCTTTTGTTGAATAGGTTTGCTTTTGTTGAATAGGTATGATATTGTTGAATAGGTCTGCTATTGTTGAATAGGTCTGCTTTTATTGAATAGGCTTGTTTTTGTTGAATAGATCTGTTATTGTTGAATAGGATTGCTTTTGCTGAATAGGTTTGCTTTTGTTGAATAGGCTTGCTGTTGTTGAATAGGCTCGCCTTTGTTGAAAATTTATGCTATTGTTGAATAGATTTGCTTTTGTTGAATAGGCTTGCTATTGTTTAATAGGTCTGCTTTTGTTGAAAAAAGCTTGCTTTTGTTGAATAGGTTTACTTTTCTTGAATATGTTTGCTTTTGATGAATAGGCTTGCTATTGTTCAATAGGTTTGCTATTGTTCAATAGATCTGCTATTGTTGAATAGGTTTGCTTTTGTTGAAAAGGCATGCTTTTGGTGAATATGCTTGCTATTGTTGAATGAGTTTGCTATTGTTGAATAGGTCTGCTTTTGTTGAAAAAAGCTTGCTTTTATTGAATAGTTTTGCTTTTGTTAAATAGGTTTGCTATTGGTGAATAAGTTTTCTTTTGTTGAATAGGTATGCTTTTGTTAAATAGGCTTGCTTTTGGTGAATAGACTTGCTATTGTTGAATAGGCTTGCTTTGTTGAATAGGTTTGCTTTTGTTGAATAGGTTTGCTATTGTTGAATATGCTTGCTTTTGGTGAATAGGCTGCTACTGTTGAATAGGTTTGCTTCTGTTGAATAGGCTTGCTTCTGTTGAATAGGCTTGTTTTTGTGAACAGGCCTGCTATTGGTAAATAGGTTTGCTTTTGTTGAATAGGCTTGATTTTGCTGAATAAGCTTGCTGTTACTGAATAGGCTTACTATTGGTGAAAAGGCTTGCTATTGGTGATTAGGTTTGCTTTTGTTAAATATGATTGCTGTTGGTGATTTATTATATTTGTACAACTGATGTGCTTTTCTGCGTTGCATACTGGCATGACTGACACTGCTAGAAAAATGACTGCCCTCTTCTTCATACTTGTATACTTTTTGTGACCTGATGCCTTGGATCCCTCCAAATGTATATTGGGCCACTACAATTTTTTACAGAATTTGATAGTCAGACTTGCCAAAAAGTTGTATCTAACTTGCCTAACTTTGCCAACAAAATG
Source organism: Megalonaias nervosa (assembly GCA_016617855.1). Classification (NCBI taxonomy): domain Eukaryota; kingdom Metazoa; phylum Mollusca; class Bivalvia; order Unionida; family Unionidae; genus Megalonaias; species Megalonaias nervosa. The sequence goes on along the minus strand of JAECUM010004394.1, from coordinate 16,386 downwards.
AAGCATTTTCATTTAGAAGTTCTTGAAGGACACAGGTAATTATTTAATATTCAGTTCCCTGCTGGGACTCCCTTGCCCTTATCAAGATGGTCTGCTTACTTGAATACACCTTGTTTACAAACTGAAGCATGTGACCCCTGAATGGGTACAGTACTTTTTCTATTTTCCACATTTCATTGGTTACCTCTAATGAGTACTTACTTGTCTTTCATGAATAATAATGAAAGGTTTACACTTACTGGGCAATCAATGGTTAAATATATTTAGTAGTGCCTATACAATTGTTTGACTTAATATATGCTAGCGGATTAGAGACTTATAAAGTCATGTTTTTCAGTGTGTGTGTGTGTGTGTGTGTGTGTGTGTTGGATTTTTAAGTAGCTTTAGAATTTTCCACTGGTTGACACTGCAACCTGGAGGAAAATTTTGCTTTCAGTGATATGGAATCAAATTTGAAAAACAAAGTGATGCAGAATTTTTTTTTGGTGGGGGGAAACACTGTAAAGAATAAACTATGTTGGTGCTAAGTACTAGTTTACAACAGAACCTGTAGAAAACATTCCTGTTAATGAAATCAAATCAAATAAAAAGTTTAGAAGACAGGATCACACTTTGTTTCTGAATTATACTATTCTGAGGGGCAAATACTCTGTGAGCCTATACTGCAAAAGAATATTCTCTGAGCATTACTCACATGTAGTTTTTTTCTTTGTGAATTCAAAGACAGATATGACTGAATGAGAAGATTACTGACCAGTAGGTCTCAATGAACTTTACCTTTATTCAGCAGGTGTGGCTTTTGACTAATTTTACTGTGCAAAAACCAAAAATCTAATGACCTAGCATGACCTTGACCTCTGAACCTCAAAATCTATGAGTTTCTTTCTTACCTAAACGTAAGTCAGCCATTCACAAAGTTCATTCAAGGAAACTACTTAGAACATATTATTGTGCAAACCCCACCCATTTTTTCAGTCATAATAACCTTGACCTTTGACCCAAAAATTAATATGCCTCCTCCATATTTTATGTGCAAGTCCTCCACAAATTTTCATCGCGGTACATGGTCTAGAACTAAACTTATTATACAAAAACCATTTTTTATTCTTTCAGTCACAGTGACCTTGGTCATTCAACACCTTCTCTAATACACCCTTCTGCAGAAGGGAGTATACCTCTTGCTTTATGTGCACCAGATTTTTAACTGGTGGAGGAAAATGCGAGACCTTACAAGAGGGGCATCCCAGTACTGAAGGCAGTAGCCATTTTTTTTTTATAGAAAGGGCACAGCCATGGACCATTATGCTTGACCAAGCCTCTGAAAATAAGTTTAGCCAGGCACCAACAGGAACCAAAGGAAGAGTCAAACTCTGCAGCATAGGGAGCAAGTCCCTAGGGCTATCCACCCATGACCTTTGGAAAAGGGGATGGACCTGAGAACTTCCTTCCTAGGTCTTTTTGGCATACCTTCCAGGGCCCGTCTGCTGAGCAGGAGGTCTGAAATTGGTTTGTTGCTTTAACTGAGGCTGCACAGCTCAAAAAAGACTTTCAATGTGTCCACAGCAGGAGAGGTGAAGCTTCGCTGACAAGGCCATTGACAAGGAAAATGCAGGCCTGTTTTTGCAACAGCTTCAAACAAACGATGGAGAACTTCTGGTGACAGGAATTCCTTTTTCAGCATATTGAATGCGGCTGCTGAAAAGAGGTCAGCATGCAAGGCTATGGTTACTGGAAACCTTGACTTTTGTTGTAAGGATGCCAGTGTTTTTACTGGAAGGCAAGCCCAGGTCACTATGGAAATGCCCACCTGAGCCACTTCAGCACCCACGTGGTCAGTTTAATGGGCCAGGTAGAGGTATGACACAGCTAACAAGGATCACAATGTAGAGGGGAGGGAGACAACCCCTATTGTTGTCTAACAGACACTTGACCTTTGCTAAACCTTTGACAGAGCTATTTGTGGGTGACTGAATAAGTAACAAGAGATCTGGTCCAGAAAGTTTTTCAAACTGGAATGAATCTGGAGTCACCAGAGCCTGAAGGTTTGGGACACATGTTGCGAGGCAAGAGGCGATAATCCTCATTTACTGCTTTATCAAAGGACTAGCACTTCTCCTCCTCTACCTCCATGACCGACAGGTGAGAAGGAGCAGGGAATCCAAAGGGAAGTGCTACCACATTGGCCTGTTCTGTGTCAAACTTGTGCATGCTGACAATGACAGAGCATCTTCATCTAGCAACCTCTCTTGGAAGGGAGGACAATGAAATCCACTGACTCTGTGTCAGACCTACAGAGCCAACTGACTGTTTAGCAGTGAACTCAGAAAGCCAATTAATGAGACTCTCTATATCCATGGAGGAAGGTCTATCTACTCCCTCTTTTTCTTAACCAACTTTATTTGATGATTTAGGGCCATGGCTCACAGCTGTGACCTCACTACCGAATGGCCAAGGTCCATCAGTCAATGACTAGATGTAGGGAAAGGGCCAATGAGTTCACCAACCTGATGAACTTAGATCTGAGCTTTCCCTTTATGGGGGGGGGGGGAATCACATCACCAACAATGGGTCCCAGGGACTGAAATACCAATTTACAGGGCAGTAGACCCATGGGACTCAGAGAACAAAATCCCAGAAAACTCTGAAGAAGATGAAGATATCTTTTTGCTCATGTTCTCTGCTATATCCCAGATCTTGTCCGATCAAAGACTACAGAAAAACAACCTTCCATATAGTGTGCAGGATAAACAAGTGGGATGCATGTACAAAGGGATTTACTGCAACCACAACTACTCAAACCTTGCTTAGACACAGTTGCTTTTTCTTCTTCTGAAAATCTGAAAAATATTTTTCTTAATGTATACATAAACAGGATACACAAAGTACTGTGTGGACTAAGTCTACACTTGCAAAAAATAAACTTTCTGATAGAAGTAACCTTGCCTGGGTTGTTTTCAAGAAGTTAATTGTTAAAAAGGAAGTAACACTAAGCTTGGAACAGACATAGTAAAGTAAACAAGTCAAAGAGGCTTAACAAAGCTTGGGACTACACAAATTAGCAAAAACCATTAGTTAAGATTGTCAATAATAAGGAAAAAATATTTAAGGAAGGCGATACGAAGCTAAAGTTAAAAACCTAAGCTGGATAACCAATAATAATATAAATGAACCAAATGGAGTGTATTACATGCTTACCATATATAAATATAGAACAACTAAAGATATAGACAAGTTAAATGATTTGTAAAGAACAATAAAATGGATAAATGAGAGTCCAAAGACTGCAGTTATGCAAGGATGAGGAGATATAACCAAAAAACCTACCCTTAACTTTTAAGAAAGAGGCATAAACCGATTCATTTCCTTAAACACTATCACCCTGTGAAAGGACAAAAAGAATAAAACAAAATACTAAGCCATACACCACCTGTGTAAATCAAATGCCAAAAACTTTCAAGATAGTTTAATTAAAGAGCCATAAAGCTCAATCATGGTCTAATCATAGTGTTTACAAGGTAATCAGTAACACACTCAATGACCCATGAAGTAGTGGCTAATTCTTCTTGGCATAAACAATGTTGAACAATTAAGATGTCAACCAAAAATAGAATGAAGATGGCAGTGTGTATGGTGTTTCCTGGAAGGGCATTGCAGTGTTCTGAATGAAGATGGCAGTGTGCATGGTGTTTCCTGGAAGGGCACTGCAGTGTTCTGAATGAAGATGGCAGTGTGCATGGTGTTTCCTGGAAGGGCATTGCAGTGTTCTGAATGAAGATGGCAGTGTGCATGGTGTTTCCTGGAAGGGCATTGCAGTGTTCTCAAATCTTCTGGTTCTGGGTTATGTGAGGATACAAATTTTGTTCTAGTCCCACCTGGAAAAGTACCAGCTATGCAATAGCAACAGGGATGGTTTTACTGATATTAAAATGAACATTTGGTTGCAACTGCACCCTCAGGAAACATGGTTCAAAACGGTTTTTACTGGTACATGCATTCATTTAATCTGAATGAGTTATGGTTCAGTGCTATCTCACATGTCCACAGCACTTCTGCTTTCAACGTATCATCCTTTGCAATGTTTAGCTGTGATTACTTGTGATGGGGGATCAGTAGCTGACAAAATTTTTCACAGAATATGAATAAGAAATGCATGAACTAGATTTATATTCAGCATTTACATCTGAAAGTAAATCTGAGCTGTTTCAAAGGTACCATTTTTGATCATGTCTAAACTGTAATACTGTCCTTAACTTTTAGGAACCATGGTAGCTCAGTTGGGTAAGAGTTAGACTCAAAATGTAAAGGTCACTAGTTCAATACCTGTCCTGGTCATCCCTTAGTCAAACTCAAAATGTAAAGGTCACTAGTTCAATGCCTGCCCAGGTCATCCCTTATCAGCTGCCTTGGCATATCCTTGAGTCCGAAACTTAGCTCCCACGGAGCCAATAAGGTGTTAAAAGTGCCTTTAAAACAAACAGAAAGAAGGAAAAAAAAACAGTCCTTAAATTTCAAATGAACCTTCGAACTGTTGTATCGATTAAAAAATTATAGAGCTTTTAAATGACAACAAATATGACTTGATTAAAAGAACATGAAGCTATCCTTAGAGCAAATGGTTGTATTTGTCATTTGCAACAGGAAATCAGTTAAGTTATTGAAAGAGATAATTTTATGCTCATGTTTACTTCCCTTAAAGTCATATTGCAACAATGTCTGCTGAGTGGCAGTTTATAGTGATGTCTAGCACTGGGGTATCATGCAACAGACATGAAGCATGATGTCCCACCCAGTCACATTATCCTGACACCAGGCCGACCAGTCCTAACACTAACATCTTAATGCTGAGCTCCTAGCAAGGCAGCTGTACCATTTTTATAAGTCTCTGGTATGACTCGGCTGGGGTTTGAACCAGTGACCTCCCGCATCCAAAGCGGACGCTCTAACCACTAGGCCACCGGAGCGGTCTTCACAAATGATATTCAGTCTACATCAAGTTTATTTAGTTTTCATGTCATAATTTGCCTGAGAGAACTTTGATGAAATGTGGACATTTTTTTCAAGATGCTGAAAGACTAGTAGGCTTAATTATTAATATTTGCCCACATGTGTGCCACTTACCCTTACGAAGATCATCTACTTATCAAACTTCTATCCATTGTGTACAAAGTGAAGTATGTGACCTATATATGGGGAACAGATTGCCTGAGTTACCTATAATTAGTGGGTACCAGAACTGTTCCAGGAACCATTGCAACTTGTGCAATGATGTGTGGCCATGAGATGGGATTAAGCCAAATAAAATACGATTTTGGCAAAAACATTTAAGTATTTTGACTTTTGTAATGGTCTTGTTTAACTGCAATGTTCAAAATGTTTCAAATAAAAATTTAATGAATAATAACTTTTCCGCCCCTTGCTCACACTTACACTAGTGTGATGCAACACTGGTTAAACATATTAAATGGCACCTATGAACAACATCAAAAGTGTATAAAGAAACTGTATAAATCAAGACACGCTTCAGATGCTGATGAACATAGACATTGTTGATCCATGGAGTAAGGAGGACATTGATAGAGCTATTAGTTAATGTCTGACCTCAGGACCTGAGGGAAAATGTTGCCCGGTCCATGAAATATTTTGAGACCCATATAAACACACAAATCAATTTAAGATTTGTTTTTATCTCTTCATATTTGATGTATAGCAATTGCAAAACTGTGTGACAAATAATAGTAATAAAATCGGGGCAACTTTGAACATATGGAAATTGGAGTCACGGGCTTGTAGAACTTAAGTCCGGGCTTGCAATTTTTTAAGACACCGGTCCTGGGCCTATGTCTAAAAGAAAATGTCTTTAAGCACTGTTATCAGTTCAACAGATACAAGTTGTTTCTTGCATTATTTGTATAATATTTATAAACATTCATGTGTTGTATATATCTTAAAATTATGAAATGATTAAATTTTGAAATATGCTTAATAAGTTATGTTTGTGTATGACACCATTTCCGTAAGAATCCAATATCCCACTCTTCCAAAATGGTGCTTGTACTTTTAACCTCTGCGAAACCTCACATGCAGTACATCAGTTCCTGCAAACAGCCACCAGCTTGCTTTCAGACAAGGCAAACTGGTGTAGTGGCAATCAGTAATCATTTTCCATGTTATTGTTCTTCCTGAAAACCATGTACCAGGCACTAAATTTGTTCATCAGAATATAGATGAGCATTCCAATATTCAATTACAGTGACAGTCACAATGTCAAGGCCTGTAGAGTGTATAATTCTTAGAATCAGATTTGATGAATCTTTCTGGAACATTAAAATGCACATTTCGCTTAAATTTCATCACCAGTAGATATTCCCTTAATATTTTGAGATAAAAATTCCAATAGAACTGCCCCCCACCCCTTTTAAATTATGTGAATTAAGTGTTCTTATGTATGACTGATGTTGTTACATTTAAAGAGAAAGGGGTGTTTGTAGGAAAATGATGATTTCTTATATTTTGCTTAATGCATAAAATTACACTTTTCTTAGTTTGTGTAATGTAATGCATGTAGGTATAAATGGGTTTATTATAAATGGTTCATGCATCAATCTGAAAAATTTGCACGGCTCATGCATCAATCTGGAAACGCTGCATATATATTCCACACATTCATCAAGAAATGTATAAATGTTTGGGATATTTTGTAATATGAATTAGTGATTTTATTACCCTTTTACTAATTGTCATGTGTAAATCAGCAACAAAGTTAAGAAATGAGGAGAGAAAATTTGTATGTTTATTTCAGTGTCAGTTTTACCAACAAATCATAATTTTGAATGAAATTTCCAACATATAGGAAGACATTATGTTCATTAGAGTTATTGTGCTGAAAAGAACAGAACTGGTAGATTATATTTATATGACATGCATAACACATTTCATTAATTACAAAAAATATAAATAATTACATTTTGTCTGGAAGTGTAATTGTATATGTGTATTGATAGAAACAGCAATACTAAAACAGCTGTCACTGGTTGCCTTTCTTCTTGCAATAGGTGCACTTAGGAAGAAATAAGGACTTCTGATCAGTCTTATCAGAAATTTGATTCCTAAAAGTTGTCAAGATTGAGATTTGGAAGTGCTCATATTACAATTAAATAGGTTTTTTTAACCAGAAGACTGCTGAGTGGAAGACTTACTGACAAAAGAAACTTTATGAGCTAAGAAAATACTCGTCAGTTGTACGAGCAGCATTTTCTTAAGTTTCTACCTTCTGCTCATCAAGGTAAGTCTTAATGTCACTATGGTCATAATTCTTGAACTCTTCAACCAGCACAAGTTATCTGAGATTTTCGTAATCTCAACCAACTTTCTTAGCTACTCTCTGCCCATCAAATAATTGCTCTTTTTGTCTTGCAAATTCGATTTGGGTTTGTCAAGATTATTTTTTTTAGTTCCTAACCTTTTGTCTGTAAGATTCAGACATCAAACTATAACCATTCTAGATACATAATCAGATTATAATCAGCACTGGAAGCCACCCTTAAAATGATACACATTTTACACACAGAACTATTTGAAAATGTTAGGTGATTGTATCAAAACATTACATTGTGAGGGAAGTGCAAATCAAAACACCTTTGTTGTCTGCATATAAATATACATTGTGAATTACTAAGTGTTACTAAAAGCCACTCAGTGTTTTGTCTGAAAACAATATGGCTGTAGCCAAGCACAATCACATCATAGTCTATTGTTAGCACAAAGTAGATTTCAGTACAAACACCACAGCAGACAAGAATCTAATTTTCACTGCACAACAACGTTTACAAAAAGGTTAATGACTGACTGTTGATATGCTGACAACCATCACATATCAGCCATCCAGCAGTGTACTATTTGCTGGTACACTTATAGTGTACATTAAATCACTGACATTGATTTCTCCATTAACACTTTATGGACAATGTACCTACTCTGAATCATAGATAAATAAGTTTTGTTGTGATGTAAATACATACATGTGCACAATTATCAACAGACAATATACCTCTTGCGAAAAGCATTCAGATTTTATATTTTATAGATTTTGTTGAAATAGTGTTTATTTGTGTCACAGTGCATTTTGCATGTACTTACTGCATCCGTTTAAAACCATAGACCTAAAAGATACATTTAGGGTGGCCATTCATATGATTTTATACCCATCCATCCAAGTTTCTGTTGGTCTGTCTTCTTAACATAATCATTTTTTGTGTGTACACGAAAGTGTCCAGTATTCTCGAGTTCCATCTGTGGCCACCCAAAACATATGAACTTTCTGTAAGACTGTGGTATTATCAAGGTCAATTATGGTAGATTGTAGTGTATTGTGATAGAGTGAAGTGGACTGTGTAGATTGGTAGACTGTAGTAAATTGTGATACCCTCAAAGAAAGTCTTTGATCTGGCAATCAGATACTAGTCTCATGTTACTGAGATCTCTCAACTAGTATCACTGTGGCATCAGTTTTGGAGCGTCATGTGTTTTGGAGTAGCTATTTTATTTCAGTGGTATCACGTGATAACATGTAGCTGATGATGCAATTTTCGCAAGTTTTGTTGACAGCAGTTTCACACTTTGCTGCAGGTAAAGAAAATACTTCGAGTTTGTTGTTTTGTTGTTACTGTTTTGGAGTTTAACGCCATTTCTCAGTGCAAGATCGGCTATACATGGCAGTCAGTATAACTGGTGAAGGAAGAACCCAGGAAAACCCCAGTAAGAACCAACAACCCACAGGAAGCTAGTGGCAGCTTTCTCACATACCCACATTGGCCAAGACTGAGACTCAAAACCCACACAGACAAAGGCGAGATGGCAGTGATCAGTAAAGCCGAGCAGTTTAACCACTTGGCCACTTGGGGCCCCTTCAAGTTTGTCTAAATCCCTTAAGTATACACATTATTCACAACAATGACCATCAACCACAGAATTACCTAATACACTTTCATACCCATTCCAAATACCTTTATTTTTCCATAATGTCAATGAACTGAAACCCTTGGTGAAACTTGTTTGTTGTTGTCTGTCAAATGAATAAAATCTGGTGACTTCTTATCTCTGTCCACTTAGCATTTTTTTCCCTGCTGAAGCTTATTAATGAAATAATTATCAATTTTGCTATCGTTATTATGACCAAGAAGCTTTAACAAAAGCATACATATAGATATAGACATTCAAGAGAAGAAAATGCCTGTTAAAAAGGCAGCAAAGTTACATAGTGTTCCAAACAACTTTACACCAACATGTTGCTGGTAAAGTTGACACTGACACCATTAAAGCAGGGCCAAATCAATTATTTTCCTCGGAGCAGGAAGCCAGGTCTGTAGACCACATTTCACTTTTGGCAAAAGTAGGCTATGATTATACACTTTTGGATGTGTGTAATTTGGCCACTGACTATGCTCTTGACATTGGACTTTGTCAGAAGGATAATTTGCTATCACTGCAGTGGTATCGCAACTTCTCATCACAATGACCTAATTTAACAGTTAAATAGCCAAGGTCACTTGCAGTCACACATGCCAAATCCACATCCAGTGAGAAAGTAACAGCATATTTTGCAGAAGACAAAGAAATCATGAACACTTATAAACTTGAAAGAAAAACTACAATACATTTATAACATCGATGAAAAAGGCATTTCCAACAATCATACACCTCCTTTTGTAGTCACCCACTAAAACTCAAAAGCTGTTGAAATTATCAGTGGAATATTTTATAATGTTACTGTTTTATCAGCTGGAGATGTTTTAGGTACATCTATTCCAGCCTATTTTGTATTTCTGGGAAATGAGAAATGAATTGCTTGAAGGTGGAACAACTAGGGTTTCTGGTACTGTTAGTGCCGCTGGATGGTCCAACAGTCAAGTATTCAGGAAATATGCTGAACATTTCATTAGCTATGTGCAATGGCATGATCCCTTCCAGCCACTGCTTCTGTTGTATGATGGACACAGATCGCATGACTTTTGTATCTTTAGCAATCATTGATTGAGTACAGCAACATAACATCATTTCTGTTCATATTACCACCTCACACTAATCATGTCCTACAATCACTTCACATAGGATGTTTTGGACTCATTCAGAAGATATGCAATAACGAAAACTCAAAATTCATGTGAGAAATTACATCATCATCTATTCCTAAGCACACCATATGTGAGATAACATGCAGAGCCTACAATTTAAATCTGTCTGATACAAATCTTTGAATGAATTTTAAAAAATGTTGATTCTACCCCTCCAATCCATCTGCTATAGACTGCACATCAATCAACCCAGCTACAGCATTCCATTATCAAAGCAACAACTCTGATTCCAATAAAATTACTGACGCCTATGATGCCATCTCTCCACAAGATAATGAATGCTTTCTTCCCAATGAGGACAATCTATCAGGTCTCATGCTCTGAGTCCAAGCAGTCAAACTGCTGGATTCTTCCGCAAGAAATATATTACTGGACACATCAAAGAAAACCAATAATAAATACAAAGTTCTAACAGCTGTAATTTTGGTGGAAAGCCTTTAACAGAGAATAGCCGGACATCTTGAAAGGCAATCATCAAAAAGAAAAATATTTAAAATGTGGAAATAGAAAAGTGTAAAAGACTATGGAATCTTTAAAATATGAAGGTTCAAAAAAACATAAGGGAAAAACTTAAAGTTTACACCCCCTTTTAAGATCCAGTCAGATTGTGTTAATCTGGCTCATCCATCAGGCAAGCTGGTAATATTAGTATGTGCCTCAAAAAAAATGAAAGACTCTGAGTTTGTAGAGGACAATGAACCCTGCTATGTATGCAAACAAGCACAGCCCAATCCCATGAGACACAATGATTACATTGAGTTCACCATTTGGCACAATGTTGTGTTCAAGGTTGCAGTCACTGGGTTCATTTGAAGTAAGAGTCTGAGGCGGAATGAGGTCTTCCACTGTCATCCAGAACTGCCAAGGAAAATAAGGCAGAGTGTGGATATGTTTGAAGAAAGTGTTTACCTGTGTTGATACCTAATTTCAAAGATAACAATTAATTTTCTTTTTGAACCACCTTAAAAAGTTATTGATCCAAATTTGTTACTTAATTTCTGCTAAGAAAACTCAACCAAAAACAAACAAGAAAACTAAAATATTGATTCATATTAAGATTATTTATTGTTATATTCACCATTATTGCCATTTTTTGTCACCATAGATTTCTTTTCTCATCTCTATGGTGTTTGCAAGAAATGGCAAATCTGTCACAGAACAAATGTCTTCAACCATGAATAGATTTTTTTAAGTTTTGACTTTCAATGCAAAGTGTAAATGAACTTTTGATAAAACTTACATTGTTTATGATTTATTCTGTGATGTCTTCTCATGGACTCCAAAACTGATACAGCGAGTTATCAATAACAAATAAATGACAACTGGACGCAATATGCCAGAAGACTTTACTGTTGACTATATGATTTTATTGCTCTCATTTTAAGTGGTTTGATAGTGCAAATCACTTTTGCACAATATGTTATGCACGATAAAGACATCGGACCTGCACATTAGTGTTCTTACGAAAATAGCGGTTAATAGAAGCACACCAAAACACACATCAAAATACACAATTATTTCAATGTTTTGGGTGTATATATTTATGTACACCCTGATATAATGATTTGCAATTGTTTTAATTATAATAATAAGCAAAACAATATTTCATTTAAGCTATTTTGATATGAATTATTTACTTTTACCAATTTCTGGCACAATTCATTTAATGACATCAATTGGTCATACATGATTTTGCTTGAATGGACAGGTATGATAAATCATAAATCAGTCAAAACTTAAAATATAAGAGTAAGATTGCAACTGTGAGGATCCAGAATGTGTATTTACATATTTTCCATGGAAATATCATATACTTATCTGTTTTAAAGTAAATAAAGGAATATTAGACATACAAAAAGAGGTAAAAGCTGTCCAATTAAGTATGAGTGAGTGACTTCATTACACAAACGGAGCTATAGTAAAAGTCACATGGGTCATGTAAGCGCATTTACTGGTATAAATATAAAAATTAATTTTAGATTTAATATTTAATCGTAATAGAGTTCTAACAAGTTTATTCAGTCATGATTTTTGAGTTATCTGCACAATAATTATCATCAAATTTCTAGACAAAAATTATCTATTGCTATGGCCTTTTACAAAGGCAGTTCGGCATCAGTCTAGGTGAAGACAGTTGATGTTGCACTGCACTATTACTAGTGCAGGGGAATCAAGGTAAAGGCATGTGAACAAGAAGTTACGCACATTTTCATTCATCTCCTTTATGGATGTTCCACTATGAATGAGATAGAGGAGTAGCAGACAACTTTTTGTCAGTACGTTTTATTTTTGACTTGTACATATGACATTTCTTCAAAATTATAATTTAGTATAATGCAAAATTTAACTACAATAAATCTGACTTGACAGCCACTTACTACTGTCTTTTACACGTATGAAGGAAGATATTTTTATGGGAAAATAGCTATTATGTATGAATTAAAATAAAAGACACGACATACCATATATAGGATATATATGAAGTTATCTCCAATTTATCTGACTTGGATGCCGTATTTTTCCTGCAGTGTTTCCCAAGCAATGTTTATGAATGACAACATTATCGTGTCTCTGTTTATATTTGTAGTACAACTTCTTCCCAACAGCAGGTGTGTTCCCTGTTACATCGTCGCGCGTACAGAAACCAGATGAAACAGGATCACCCTGCTTAATGATTGTATCTAAAAATGCGGATGTACGTTATCAATGAATCTGACGTCATGCATTTCTCAAGGAATTTATACAATAATCTTCAGTGGAATTTTTATGGACAATGAGCTAAATAAAGTGAATAAACGCCATTCAGAGGTATGTGTAATCATATTCTCCAAAATGACACCTACAGCTGCAAAAAGTTACTCATTACTCAAAGCGCGTACATGACATGTGAGTTGTACTATTACTATATAAACTGAAAAATGCAAATAATTCCTACAAAATTCACTAAAACCAAATTTTATTAAGATTTTTGCTCATTTTTCAAACACATCAAAATTATAATACATTTATCTTCATGAGTATTATGAACAAAAAATATGCGTATTGGTTTTTATTTCGACTTTTGAGTGTATTTCGGTGGTTCTAGTAACCTCGAAAATAGGTAACTCTTCAAGCAACTAATTAAAATCGTAATTTCTCAGCAAACAAACATGTTAAAATTACATCCAGTCATTTTAGATAGTAAAATATATAGCCCTCATTGACTATAAAATGCTTAAATCGTTCTAAATGATTCTGTATCAAATAAAATCTCACATAAATATGTGACAACCACCTGCTTTCACTAATACCGCCATAGTTGCAGTTGTTGTGTTGTACTTTTGTCCTACACTTTTTGACAGAGCACCCCGGATTTTAAGTCTAGGTATCAGATTTAGCACGGCAATGGCTGCAAATTGTGCTGCTACCCAGATCACTTCTATCTTTCACCAGAATACCGTCCAAATGAGCTCATTGGGTCTGATAAAATAAATCTAACAAAACTTTACACAAACTGTTGACCCCTTACTGTGGATGAAGAAAAGAACGGCTAGGCCTTTCTTATGTACAATTTGTTTTAAACATTTTTTTAAATATGTAGTATGAACATTATTCTGAAGACGCGTTAATTTATCAATTATGGGCAGGACTGACAGAAGTTATGACAGAAGTTTTCATAAATGAGGCTTCTACTGAAACATTCGATTTCCTGGATTGATCAATGCTCAGATGGAAAGAGACCTTAAAGTATGAAGCACTGCAATCTAAAACACACTGTAACACGAGTTTACTGTCTTCTGTAAGGATATTAACGGATAGAGGCAGATTCGAGGGTAGGCCAACTTGCCAGCACCTGCAACCCCAAAAAATAATTCCGAAACAACTGAATAACATACTAAACGGAAAACTAGACTACTATTTCTTCATTTAGATCCACCTCAGTCTGCTAAACAGGAGATCTCAGGATCTTTTTCCTGTTCGAGGACAAGTGACAATCGTTTGTCACCATGATTAGAATGAAGAGAATGAGTAGTAAAATGATGTTCGCTGTGATCAATAACTGTTGATTGGTCCACAGCAGGTGCAAAAGTCACCTCATCAAAAGCCTGACCAACATATGTTTCACTTAAAGGAGTAATTTCCTAATCATCATCATTTCCCTAGAGTTTTCATTGCTATAGCTCTGGTAACTGCACAAGATGGGTATAAATCAGGGATTTCTTTTTCAGTAGGACCGATTTTCTGAACCAAGCAAGACTTGTCAGTTATAAGTGGATTAACTACAGCCTTATCTCCAGCTAATTTATTGCCTGGTAATAAATGAATACCCTTGATGATAATAATTCGCTGGAATTACGAAGTGCTGAACAATGTTCTTGGACTACAACATTAATTTGGAATTATAGCGAACTTAGACAAGGACATTTTGGATTATAGCATTGTGACACGTCAAAAGACTGTTGACACATTGCCACATTCCAGACCATTGGCACATTAGCACATTCGAGACTACAGGCACATCAACACATTCAATATTGAACCTATTTTTAACACCATTGTAATTCAAATGGAACTTCATACATTTTGACTTGTAATATAACTTTTAGGACTATTTGGGATTTAATTCACAATGCTATTAGTTCTTTTTAAATTTTCACTTTGTATTCAGGGGAAATAAATTATCTGTTCAATTTTACAAAACTTGTTTGTCTTCATTCTTTTGGAACTTAGTTTAAGACCATAGTCGTAACAACAACAACAACAACAACAACATAATAATAATAATAATAATAATAATAATAATAATAATAATAATAATAATAATAACTTGTTTAATTCTCAGTTACGGTTGTGATCTCCGCGGCTGCAATAATTGCAGCTGATTTTTGTCGCTTTTAAAATATGCCTTTTCTTTATGATCATTATAACTGAGTTATTTTCTACAGTACGTAATTTATTTACAGAATCTTTATCTGGTATACAGATGGATACGACAAGAATTTAGGTTCATCCAAAAATGATTTGACGGTGACTCTAAATTCGATTCTTGGGACGACCTAAAATGTAAAGATTACATGATAATTATGTTTTTAATTCGGTAACCTCAAGTCACGCGTCTCCCTGCTAATAGCAGCCTGTGACATGTCGGCGATTTACACAGTATAACTGTACAAAAAGAAATCTAGTTCTGGTGGCCTCATTAGCAAAACATTAATTAAAATGACTAATTAAATAATTAATTTTAAGAAAATTAAAACTTGATTCAAATGTATTATTTTAGTTGCAGAGTAGTAACGTCTGTTATGAGCTATTGTTGTTTTATTGGGTTTAAAGCCATTTATCAACGCAAGACGTCCTATACATGGAGAGTATAACTTTTGGAGGGAGAACCCGGGAAAACCCGATAAGAACCACCGACCCATGGGAAGCTACTAGCAGCTTTCTCACATACCCACACTGGCCGAGCCCGAGACCAGACCCGGCCATAGGATGTGCGGGGTCCAAGACAGCATGCGGGGCCCAAGGCAGCAAGCGATGAGAGCGGGGCCCAAAGCAAAAAATCTGCGGTTGCCTCGTTCGCCTTGCCCTAGGGCCGGGCCTGCCCGAAACTCGAAACCACGCGACAAAGGTAAGATGGCTGTGATCGGTAGACCATTGTGAAATGTAGAAAATAAACTAAATAAGATGAGGGGAAACAAGCAGAAAATCATAATATGTTTCCCTAGAATGCATACTTGTAAATATCACCAAGATAGTTGAGTAAAATTACGATTTACAATATTGTTATGAATTTAAAACTGCATGTACTAAGTCAACAATAAGAACAGCAACAAGAATCACGACTACCACTGATATTACTTGGAAAACAAAGAGAAAAATAACATCAAAACAAATGCAGCACCATTAACAACAACAACAACAACAATCAAAATAATAATAATAATAATAATAATAATAATAATAATAATAATAATATAATGAGTTCTATGTAACAGTTTGCTCATTGGTACTTATGTTAATGATCTATCAGACATGCAATAAATGTTTCACTCAGCTATCCAGCTTGGTCAGTATAATAATAATAATAATAATAATAATAATAACACGGAATTGTATTTTGTGTGAATTTTTCTGTTATAATGTTCAAGTAGAAAACAAATATTCTTGCAAACTATTGCATCATTCTTTAAATCATTTCGGCCGTTTTCTGTTTAATTCATATTTATCAGCTCTCAATGATTGATTTTTGGTGAGTTGCTTCCCGTTTTGTTGCGTA